>CABFOV010006662.1:0-23495 GCA_902141375.1 Timema poppense | reverse complement strand
GGTTCAGCAGGAACTCTGGCAGAATGGACTTCGTCAAGACGACCAAGAAAACCAGGAAACCCTCTGTCCTTCTCGCTTTGGTGAAGGCTTTCGGGCCGACGTTCCTGTTCGGTTCCATCTTGCTCTTCTGTGTGAATGTTCTAACCTTCGTCAGCCCTCAGATCCTCAAGTGAGTTTCAAACTAAAGCGTGATTTACGTGTTTGCCGATAATAGAAAGATATATCATGTCACATATCTGCGATTTGCTGAGACGCACTCTCAGCCTCGATCTGAAGTTAAAATAACAACTCACTAGTGAGGGAGCAGGTCTCCCGATAAAGGGTGTCAATTTCTGAAAATTCTGCAGTCATTTAGAGGAGAATATTAGGAAAATAGGGGAGGTAATAACCAGTCAACAGTACCGATCAACAAGTTGAGTTTATACTTGACCGAAGCTATATTGACCGGATTTGTTGATATTGTTATTGATGCCGACTCTTTAGATTTTATTATTGCCTACGATGGTATTTGTACTGTGTGTTTTAAAGATGTTCGTGACTCAATCAGTTCTAAATAGAGAAACTGTTACAGGTATCTGATAGCGTTCGTTTCCAGCGACGATCCCATGTGGAAAGGTTACATGTATGCCTCCATGATGTTCATCGCAGCTGCCGTACAGACCATGTTCAACTCTCAGTACAGCTACAAGATGATGGTTGTGGGAATCAGGATCAGGGTGGCCTTAATATCCGTCATATACAAGAAGGTATGATGCATATCCAGGACATTTCGACCCTTTATAATCAGCAACAATCATAATGGATGAAAAGCCCACAAATATGAAAATGTTTGGTTGGATTTAATTCTCAAACTTGAGCATTTTCGTTTTGATCAAACTTAACTTTTTCTAAACTTAGAGCTGAAACGATTGGACCGTCAATACTCTGAATTTAATTCATTTAAATGTAATCTATGCTCATACATTCACACCGGTGTTCATATAGCCTAAGATGTCAGGCTCATAATAAACTGAACTGTCGGGAACGGAAAGCTCAATATTCGAATATCAGCTGGGGTTTTTTTTCCCACAGGTAATGTCTCACTATAATTTCCATGTGCCTTCTCCAATAATGTGGGTGCAATTCTTCTTCAATTATTCCTACTCATATCTTGAGAGTTTCTCTTCTAAGTTCGGCTTTAGTGTAATGCCTTTATGGCTATTTTTAAACGCCTCTATCGACATGGAGCGGGTGGCTCTACTGCCCATTCGAATAAAATTGTGCTATGGATATTTACTGTTAGGTAAAAACTCGCTGGTCTCAGACGGGTTTGAACCCTCAAACTTTGATTAATGAGGATAGTACTTCGTCCAATACCACCTATATCGAGTTCTCATCCATATCTCTTATAAACGGAGCCTTTAACAACATCGATGTTAAACGTTATGATCAAAAAACTCTATTTTCAAACGTTCTTATTTCAAATTATTATTACGTGAGTCATATTTTAATTAAACGTTGCATCTAATATTTTCACACTTTCTTTTGTTCAAGGCTCTAAGCATGTCTAACAGCGCCCGGAAAGAATCCACCGTTGGTGAAATCGTGAACCTGATGAGTGTTGATGCGAACCGTATCTTGGAAGCTATTCCGAATCTCAACGTCCTGTGGTCAGCTCCAATGCTGATAGCTTTGTCTCTGTACTTCCTTTGGGAGATCATGGGTAAGTTCTGATGACCGTTTACTTTTGAGGGAAGTGATTCACCAAAAGACGACTTAGAAAAATGATTTATCCCTAATCAATAGTTCAATGGTGGTCTAAACTTGAATACCAATTTGTGCAATTTCTGTTCAGAGCGTGGCTTACTTACAGCAAAACAACCCAAAAATGTAAAGCAATGAACGTCGTATTGAAGCTTAGTTTTCAAATATCGTTCACCATTTCTTCGCATCCTTATCTAGAGCCAAGATTCTTATGATAACCATCTGAGAAGCCCTTTTCTCTACTAGAATCCTACTATATAGAAGGACTCTGATAGGGAAAAAGGCCTTTAAGAATTCTAATCGTAAGAAAATTGGACTAAGCTATAGATCAGTACTTGCTGCTATGATACTTTCCACCAGTTCAATGTTTCCCAAAACTGCAGATCACGTAGCCCCAGGTGTACGGGAACGAATTTTAGAGGGTACACAACGTACCACAGAGTTTTAATAAACTTAAAATATCTTTTGTTGAGAGTAATGTAAATCTGTACGTGATGTCATGGACTTGTATAAAGATATCGTTCCCTCTGTGGTGGCTTTGTTTAATTTACCACTTAAATTATATTTAAATTTGGAATGAACGCTCATACTTTACAAGAAAGCAGATATTTTCGCTCCTTTTCTTTTTTTGTGAAGAGCTGGAGGGTGTAAATATTTTAGACCATGGCCCAAAATGGGTACGTGTCTGTTGAAATATTGAGGAAAGACTGTAATGTTTGAATAACAATTGCCTCAAATAAGCTCACAGTGTATTGTAGCAAACATTTCTCCGAATGTGGACGAGATCGATTTGGAGTACTGCCTAACCTATTCTTAGATCTTGGTTCGAAGCCCTGTGAAATGTATGTATGCTTAGTCTCTACCTGGGACTAAAGCAGATGCTATACAAATAACTTGCAGTTAACTGCGTAGTCTTTGTTTACTTTGAAAGGTAGTGGGATAACCTTTGCCTGGTTCAGCCATTACGTAGTTAATAAGATAGGGTCATAGTATAATAAGCCTGCTACCTTTAAGAGTAAACGAAGTGTAAGTTTAAAGAGGCTTCCTTGTAAAGAGCTGTTACAAGTACCTGTGCCGTTATTAACACAATTATGGGTTCAACCAGGTCCTTCTGTGCTCGCTGGGTTGGCGGTCATGGTCGTCCTTATCCCCATAAACGGGTTCATTGCTAACAAAGTGAAGACTCTTCAGATCCGACAGATGAAAACCAAGGATCAAAGGATAAAGCTCATGAATGAAGTCCTGAACGGGATCAAGGTTTTGAAGATGTACGCCTGGGAGCCCTCCTTCGAGAAAATCATAGAGTCCAAGCGAGGGAAAGAGATTAAGGTCCTGAAGGCAGCGGCCTACTTAAACGCTGGGACGTCTTTCATTTGGACGTGTGCACCCTTCATGGTGAGTTGTGTGATGTGAGATAGGTACTGATGTGGTGTTTCTAGGACTCTGGCGGAAGAGAGGTACTGGTACTGTGTTTCTAGGTCTCTGGCACGATGAAGAGGTGCTGATGTTGTGTTTATAGGACTCTAATTAATTGCTCAGATGTACACTTTAATAACGTTCATTTCAAATATTTTTCATAATGCCTGGACCTAAGTTCAGTTTATACTAAAGGTAGGCCTAGTGTTAACCGTAGGGGACATATCAAAGGGTGCTGCTCTAGTAAACACATTGAAAAAGACGGCTCCCAGTTCTGAATTCTTCTCTTCGGTCTGAACACTTACATAATCATATCAGCTCAGTGGTTGAAGCTCCTCAATACTTAACAGAGCATGTAAAACCTTGCTGTAAACACAATTTATAATATTGTTCCAGGTCTCTCTCATGACCTTCATGACCTTTATCTTGGTGGACTCATCCAATGTTCTGGACGCTCAGACGGCTTTCGTGTCCCTCACCCTGTTCAACATCATGCGAGCACCCCTGGCTATGATACCAATGGTGGTAGCTACAATGATTCAGGTGAACATCCCCCTGGACTCAGGGAGGAACTGAGGTAATGTTTTGAAGGGGTAGGGTCAAGTACCATGCCTACGATTTACAGCCCTTCTTAGCGCCTCAGTTGGTACGTTTGGATCCTCATAAAATATTTAACACTTACAATGATAAATTACCGATGACACAATGTTCTAATCCACGTGGCCTTGAAAACGGGTATAGTGACCTCCTAGTATAGATATTATTTGGTCAGCCTTGATAGTTCTAACACATAACCATTTATTCTGCTCAGCACAACGGGGATAGTTGTTATGAATTGTCAGCGTTCTTTCTTCATGTATGTTAAACCAGTTCTTTCACTAGCTTCGTTTAAACGCTGTTATGTTAGTTTTAACCAAACATCCCAATATAGGGCCGGGCTGTTACAGTTGGCCCTGACTACTACCCCTGCTTGATGGACGCATGTGTTTCTCTTTCTACCACAGCGGGGGGAGAGGGGGCTGTTTAAACACGCACAAAACTTAGTGATAAGTTGATATTAATTATCTCCATTGGCCAATAAACAAATGAAGGCATGTAATTGACGCTGGTGTTGATGTTTCGCAGGCGATGGTTTCCATCACACGTATCAACAAGTATCTGGCCACAGAAGACCTGGATAGAAGTTCAGTTTCTCACGAAAAGTCTGAGAGTAAGTTCATATTTCTTGCTGTATCATTTTATTTGACCGCCTCTAGGGTAACAAGAAAATGACGCCTTAGACCATAGAGCCACTGAAATGTATTGTACCTTAGACCAGTGGTATTCAACCTGGGGTACGTGAAGACACCCTGGGGGGTTCAACTTATTATTAAATATGTAGATGAACCAACAGCACTGAGGGCAAAAGGTTGAACAGAAGGTTTATTTGGGTTCACGCGGACATAGAAGTTTGGATAGTGTCATCCTGGACCCCTTCAAGTGTGAGTTTTGCAAAGTTCCAGGCTCAATAAATCACTTGACATTATCTCTGTATCGCTCCAGAGTACGCCCTGGTGATGGAAAACGGCACCTTTGCTTGGGGTGACGACGAGGACCCTGTCCTGAGGAACATCAACGTGAATGTCAATAAAGGATTCGCTGGTGGCCATCGTGGGGACTGTGGGGTCCGGCAAGACCTCTTTGGTGTCGGGCTTTCTGGGGGAGATGAACAAGTTGAGTGGCAGAGTGAACACGAAGGTAAAGAGGAACAAGTCTAGTTGCGGACATGAGGCTTTTAGATGTTTTGGAGACATAAGGCTTTTAGATGTATTGGGAACATGAGGTTGTTAGATGTATTGGGGACATGAGGTTGTTAGATGTATTGTCGACATGAGGCTTTTAGATGTATTCGAGACATGAGGCTTTTAGATGTTTTGGAGACATAAGGCTTTTAGATGTATTGGAGACATAAGGATTTTAGATGTATTGTGGACATGTGGCTGTTAGATGTATTGGGGACATGAGACTTTTAGATGTATTGGGGACATGAGACTTTTAGATGTATTGGAGACATGAGGTTGTTAGATGTATTGTGGACATGTGGCTGTTAGATGTATTGGTGACATGAGGCTTTTATATGTATTGGCGACATGAGGCTGTTAGATGTATTGGGAACATGAGGCTTTTATATGTATTGGCGACATGAGGCTGTTAGATGTATTGGCGACAGTATGCCTAGGTAGCTGAGATATTGCCAATCAGATGTTGCTGTTAGGTTAAATATCGATAAAAAGGAACAGTCCACGAGCTTGTTGTTCACTGTGATGAACAATTAACTATGTTATATGACTCTAAACGTATACAAACTTGTAAACATATCCTAACAGTTGATATTTCCCACAGATTTCTGTTGATCATGAAGATCTAAATGTACAATAAACGTAAGGTACCTGTCATAGAAGCGTGAAATGGATATTTGGGAATTGAATGATGTCATTTGTACGTTCCTCCTCCCTACTTGTTCTCCTACTGCCAGACAGCTCCACCCAAATATCGTTATAAATCGACTTTCTTTGTGGTGTTTATCAATTTCTGCTCAACTGCTATAGCGCCTTAGCCAGATCATGATCAGGATAAGCACTCTGAGCAGATTCAAACATAAGCGGTTTCCCACATTAAAATGTTGATGGTATTCTGAGTTAACAGCCTCTCTAAACTATTATTATAGGGCTCCATCGCGTACGTCCCTCAGCAGGCTTGGATACAGCAATCAACTCTAAAGGACAACATCACGTTCGGGAAGAATCTAGACACGGCCCTGTACGATAGAGTGATAGAGGCCTGCGCTCTTAAATCTGATCTACAGATCTTGCCCGGTGGAGACGAGACGGAAATAGGAGAGAAGGTGAGAAATAGTCCTGGCTCAATATCTAATTATTTGTCAAGGATTGAATTGTTGAAAATTTAACTGGAGAGCAAACAACCAATATCAATTGGATAATGTTTTGGGCCGATCCTCATTTAATTCGTAGTTCTCTCTCGTGTAATTTATGGCCGACAATTGTTGGAAGGATGGTCAACTAATTTATATTAAAACAATAAATATATTTCGGATGTCACGTGAAGTCTGTTCCTTGTAATTTTGCTCTATTTTAAATTAATCATAACAGAAGACAACGGTATTTCTGTGTCCATTACTCTGTCATGTTAACGGGATACGTTGCATGCGTGATCTTGGATTTTTTTAAAGTCAATACTGAATTTTTGGAAGTGGAAGTAAGAACCCTGAAAGGACAGACGCATTATGAACTTTAAAATATGTAGATTTATACATTGTTTCTTGAACTAGTTCATGGTCATCCTTTATATCAATGAATAAACTTGACAGTCCAAAAATTCGGGCTTTTATAGAGAAGAAATTCCTCACATAGAAGAGCCTGGAGACACGGTTAAGTCTGTTGTATTTGATGCAAGCCGTATGAATCAATCAAACTAAACTTATCTTAAAAAATTGTAATCACCACTTTGTGCAGGGTATAAACTTGAGTGGTGGTCAGAAGCAGAGGGTCAGCCTGGTCCAGAGCAGTGTACAGGGACACGGAGGTTTATCTTCTGGACGATCCTCTCAGTGCCGTGGACAGTCATGTGGGGAAACACATATTCGAGAATGTCATTGGACCTTCTGGTCTGTTGAAACACAAGGTGAGCTGTGTAGATTGGTCTGGGTAGAGAATGTCATTGGGCCTTCTGGTCTGTTGAAACACAAGGTGAGCTATGTAGATTGGTCTGGATAGAGAATGTCATTGGACCTTCTGGTCTGTTGAAACACAAGGTGAGTCTGTGTAGATTGGTCTGGATAGAGAATGTCATTGGACCTTCTGGTCTGTTGAAACACAAGGTGAGCTGTGTAGATTGGTCTGAATAGAGAATGTCATTGGACCTTCTGGTCTGTTGAAACACAAGGTGAGCTGTGTAGATTAGTCTGGGTAGAGAATGTCATTGGACCTTCTGGTCTGTTGAAACACAAGGTGAGCTGTGTAGAGAATGTCATTAGGCCTTCTGGTAATTTGAAACACAAGGTGAGCTGTGTAGATTGGTCTGGGTAGAGAATGTAATTGGCCCTTCTGGTCTGTTGAAACACAAGGTGAGCTGGGTAGGGAATGTCATTGGACCTTCTGGTTCTGTTGAAACACAAGGTAAGCTGGGTAGATTGGTCTGGGTAGAGAATGTCATTGGACCTTCTGGTCTGTTGAAACACAAGGTGAGCTATGTAGATTGGTCTGGGTAGAGAATGTTTTAAATTTTATTGTCGGTTGCTGAGCTGAGCAAATGACGCTGTCTGTGCAGACTCGAGTGCTGGTGACTCACAGCATCACCTACCTTCCTGAAGTTGACATGGTGGTGGTCCTTAAGGACGGAGAAATCTCGGAGAAGGGGACGTACAAGCAACTTGTGCAGAGTAAAGGAGCCTTCTCGGAGTTCTTGGACCAGCATTTGCAAGACCTTGTGGCTGACGAAGGAGCCGATGAAAACCGTAAGAGAATAAGTACACAAAACAACGTTATTTACGGTTGACATTAGATTTTTTACCGGCGTCCATGTGCGTGCATAATAGATTTCTGGATAATTTTGTCTGGTTTACTGGCGAGATGGGGCTATAATCACAACCGGGTAGTTTTACCTAAAGGGTTTTTCCCTTTTCCGTCAAGAAAATGAGGCTAAGTTTCCTCTAAATTCTACCTTCCTCACAAATCCATCACAGTAATCGAAATGCGTATACACCCGTTTCGATGGCTGAATGATCGAAGGCGTCATTCGCTCAGTAAACTAGACTACAGATGGCGGGAGGATCGCTGATTGAATCCCAGTTGGGTTTACTTAAGGTTGTTTCAAAATTGTTTTACATATTCTATCTCCATGGAAAATTTGGTACACTTCCTATAAAATTTGATCTTCTTAATTAATACCATATTAGCTTAACCAGTGCATTCCGTTTACATCGAAAGGAAGCAGTCTTACCTTGAATGATTACTCTATGACCCTCCTTTATAAGCTACACCACAGTGGAACAAAGTAAGGTAATCCTGATATATTTCAAGGTAAACAAAGGGTAAACAAGCGTACAGCCAGGATGGGTGGTAAGATTCTGTGAAAAGAGATAATTCCTGTTGCACCGGTCGATGTTCTTCTTCTTCCCACAGATCTAGAAGAGATAAAACAGCAGTTAGAGAAATCACTGGGTCCTGAAGAGTTCCAACGGAAACTGAGTCGAGCCATATCACGCGTGTCAGAATCTAGAAGTCAAGCAGGGTCTCTGGCTGACCTTACTGCCGACACGAGGTCAAGGACAAGTTCCATGCACAGGTAAGATCACTCCACAGATCTAAAACGCTTTACTTTTTGGGTAAAGACAAAACCTTGTTCCAATAATAATAGATCCGGTTCAAAGGACGTGATGAAGGTTCATAAAGGCTCCAACAAAGAGGATCTTTACAAAGTATTTATTGACACAGTTAAAAGATATAAATATTTGACTTGGGTATGAGCTCGGGATAGTAGCTGCGTGTACATTTGAACTTATAGAGTGCTATTAACGGTGGCAGTGGGGGTATCAGTCGTTTCTCATGACATGTCCATTCCTTTCGTTAGTGAATTTAGACCGCTAATGTGCCCTAACCAATGACTCCTCCTTCAGCTCGTGGAGTGTTCGTCTTTCCTTCAAGTTTTCTAATAGTTGAATCCTCTTCTTTCCTAAGCTCCTCTTTCTCTCATCCTTCCCTTCTATGATCGTGCAGAAGACAGTTATTCATAAAGATGTGTCTGATCCAATTTGCTTTGCACCAAAGTACCACATCCAAAATGGTTCTCTTCTCACCCACTCTTCTGAGGACTTGTTCATTTGTCCTCACTGCCACAGCTAGATTATCAATACTTTGCAAAGCGGTTAATATTGGCTGTTGTACACAGCATGCTGTCCATCGTGAGCGCCAAGTCATCCGGCAGTATGCGTCGTCTCAATCATCTCAACAGCGTCAGCTCACGGAGGCAGGCAGGCGGTGGGAGTCAGCTCAAGCTCAACGAGAAGAAAGATGTCAAGTTGGCGGTTCCTGTCCCTGCCGCTAAAGTAGGGAAGAAACTTATCGAGGAGGAGAAGGCTCAAGTGGGAAATGTGAGTGTACACACATCAGGGGTTGGCGGAGAAGGGGGTGAGGGGTTAGTCACTAGACCTGGAGGGTTTGGAATGTGGAAAGAGGGGGCGCAGTGAGAGTAGGAATGGGAGTACTTAGATCATCCATTCTCATCTTTCGCAACAGTTGCCTAATGTTTCTAAACAAACAAATCCATGGTTTTAATGTTCGCAGGTCAAGTGGTCTGTTTACAAGAGCTACATCAAGGCCATCAGCTTCCTGCTGGTATCTGGCACAATCCTATTCAATGGTATGTCCCAGGGTTTCTCAGCTGGGGGTAACATGTGGCTCACTGTGTGGTCGGAGAACCTCCTAGGGATCGTCAACGAGACTACCAATCTCACCGAGACAAGCCCACAGGAGCTCTACCTTGGAATATACGGCGTTTTCGGCCTTGGACAAGGTAAGTTTCCAAAACTCTCTCCGTATATATTGAGCCGAGATAGTGTCATCTTGCCTCATTTCCTCTCCTGGTCAGGTGGACATTTGTTCTGTTTGTTTCCCTTATTGTGTCTTTGTATGATTTTCCTGTTCATTTGTTCATTGAGTGCTCGGTGTCTCCTAAATTTCGGTCGGAATCTCAAATATACGTCAGTGCAGAGTTTATAGATTCTACCATCAAAGGAGCGCTCAAAAGCTTAAAGGCCAAGGTCACTGTCCTACTAGAACGTTACAAGTTTGTTGCACAATTATATCATTATGTACGTCCATTAGTAAAATCAGCTGAGTAATGCTTGACAGATCTCAGGGAACCCTAGAGACAAGGTACGAACTGCCATCCCTAACTGCGTCTTCGGGTGTAGTGGGTTGCATCATACGAAGTGTGGTCTCCTGATGACGTTCGCGGCTAGGCCCCGGTCCTGTGGGTGGGCTTTGGCAGAGCGGTGGGTTTATATCATCTCGTGGAACAGTGATGACGAGGACCAGCCGATGGTGAGATTTTAGGGGTATAAGGAGGGAGTCCCGGACACAAGTGTGTCGCGGTGGTCGGTAGGAAGTAGTCCCGGTAAAGTGAGTCGTGGTGGGAGGTATGAAGTAGTCCCGGTAAAGGGAGTCGTGGTGAGAGGTATGAAGTAGTCCCGGCAACGTGAGTCGCGGTGGGAGGTAGGAAGTAGTCCCGGCAACGTGAGTCGCGGTGGGAGATATGAACGGTGAAATAAGTCACAACAAAATTGCTCTTTTGTAACGGTGGTTTGCCAGGGTGGGTCACCACTGAATCGGCTCTAGAATTCACCGTGTTATATACCCTCCGCTGCTGACTGGTCTTGTCCAATTAGATAAAAGGGAGCTTCCCATTGGCGCGGGAAAACGTGAGTGATAATGGCCACCAAGTGAGCCAATAGGAAGTGGAGTTCTCTTTGGCGCTGACTATAGCGGGGAAAGCGTCACGGACGGCTTAGAGAACATGGTCTGTTGGGCAGTCTAGGCAGTAGGGAGGGTAGGGAGGGTAGGGAGGGTGGTTGGAGTGGCTGGTGCAAGTGTGGAGGAAAGATACAAGGGCCAATTGAACAGTGAGGCACAACAAAATGAAACTACAAAGTCCAAACAGTTCGCGAGATGATCCAAGAATATTGCAACACTGTATTAGAGAACATAATTAGAGAGCCTGTGGGACCTTATCAATCCAAAACTTTATAAGTTATCCATCCCTGGTGGTATTAAATTTCAGTCCTCAGAAACCTGCCCTTGGAGGCCACATAATTACTCGGGGAGTTGTTCAACACCATCCAGCTTTTGAGTCGTTTATTTAATCTTTGAAAGCGCGCCAACGTCATTTGGGTCCATAAACCGGGCTAGGACCTGGAATGGCCTCTGTCTGGCAAACTCATAAGCTATATCCACTCGTTGGTTAAAGACTCCGAGCGATTTACACTGACGAGACTACTAAGACAGGTTCAAGATGGTGGCTTCCTGAGGCATGAGCAGATGAGCTTTCATCTCGGTCACATGAAGTATATTCAGCTTATCCGCCTTGTCAAGTAAATTACGAGGGGCTTCTACAGGAACAGACTTACTTTGCAATGAAAGTCTCTGCCAGTGCCCCTTATTTCCCCTTTCGGTGCCTGTGTGTTCTCTTCAAAAACACTACTATTTGGCTGTGTCTATGTACCTTTTTCTAAAAGCCCCTAATTTCCTGTGCGTGTGTATCTTTTCCCAAAAGCCATTGGTTTCTTGAGCTTGTGTATCTTCTTCTAAAATATACTGGTTTCCTGTGCCAGTTTGTCTTTTTCCAAAAGCTACTGTTTTCAAATATACCCAATGTTTACAGTCATTGGATCGGTGCTGGCGACTCTGTCGATCAGTATTGGAACTATCAATGCTGCTAGGATCCTCCACAACGGCTTGTTGAGGAACGTGTTGAGGCTGCCTCAATCAACATTTGACACGACACCCACTGGTCGGATATTGAATAGGTTCTCCTCTGACATCAACACGTTGGACGTCATGTTTCCGATGGTCCTCAGATTCTGCATCCCACATATTTACAGGGTAGGTATTTCCAACAATGGATTTCATTGCTGGAGGTGAACGATCAACTCTTATAAAATCAGTTGCTGTTTTTTAGTAAATGATGCGACATTGTCGTACATACTTTCTCATATAGTCTCTTATAGTAACTAACAAAATTTTCAGAATTTCTTTATTAATTAACAACCCTTTACGAACTTGGAAAAAGAATCACAGACTTTATTTATTTTTTAAAGAATCTTCAGACATAAATGTTAAAGAGAAATTATTGTTATAGCCATTTAAAAATAAGTCTTCAGTAAATTCAATTCAAGTATTAATTTTCTAGGGAAACAAAATAATTATGTTTATCTACAATGTAAAATACTCCCTATATAACCGTTTTAAATAAAACTATCAGAACCATCTTTAAAAAAAAGGCAGACTTTCGAAAATCAGTCATCTGTAAACTACCCTTAATTCTAGGGTTGGATTCAAAATAATTATTCGACTTCAAGGTGAAGATGATGACGTATCAATGGCTGAGAGTGAAAGTGTCTTACAGAATGAAATAAATCCTTTGAATTTGGCGACAACCAAAGTGTCTCTTTGGATAAATTTCTCCAAAACTAAAGTGATATTTTTTGATAAGAAAGGATCAGGAAATAATTGTTAGCTTAGTATAAATGGTAACTGTAAGAACAAGTGAATAATTTTGTGTATCAGGGTGGACTGTTCTGTAATAATGGAGGAATGGATGGAGAAATTGACAGAAGGGTGAATGCATCTCGTAGAATAGTTAGATATATGTGGACATCTGCAAAAAATGAAGTGTCGAAAGAGGCAAATATGTCAGCGAATAAAAGTGCGTTGACGCTAAAGTTGTTTTATGGATGTGAAGTGTGGTAGTGTCTGGAGAAACAAAAGAGAAAGGTGAATGTGGTTGGAATGAGATATCTAAGAAATGTGTGTGGAGAAAATCGTACGGACAGAGTCAGTGATGAATAGGTACTGAAGGAATGCGGTTTGAAAGAGAATCCAATAGGTCAATGTGAAAGAAGTTTTTTACTTTGTTTTGGGCATGTGGAGAGGATGAGTGTGGATTGAGTGACGAAGACAGTATATGAAGGTAGAGTGTATGGATCAAACGGATGGGGTGGGAACTTTAATACGTGGCTAAATGTTGTAGATGAATGTGTGAAAAAGAGCAACATTCAAAGATTTCAGAGCGTTTATGACTCTGTGTATGGTTGTTGTTGAAATGAAGGGAGTATATAAGGATAGGGAAGTGTGGATGAAGTTAGTGAGGATGGAATGAGTATGGGTTTGTTGTTTTTTGAGTTAGTTTGTGCACAGCTTCTTGCCTACCTCGTAAGGGAACGGCGTTATTATGTATGTGTATATAAATTTTAAATGAAATCCATCAAATTGTTTTGGCCGCGGCCCCAATTACAGAGAGAGGAAGAATTGTAAGACCTTTTTTTTTAATTTGGTGGAATTTAAAACGTCAATATCCATGGAAATATCTAGAATAAAATGGTCACGATTATAATACTTACTCGATACGGGAAAGTAAAAAATTGTTTTTATCGAAAGTGTAATCTAAAATAGTCAAAAATGCCATCAGTGCTCAATGCTAAAGTTATCATTTCTATACTTCACTAGAATTAAAAGCTAAAAACTTTATTGAGTATGTTATATGTTAACCCTGATCTCACTAATAGGCTGTCTATTCAGGTCTGTTTTATTTGGTTTTTCCAGTTGATTGCCACCCTGTGTGTGATCAGCTACTCGACTCCTATTTTCATTGTCGTCATAATACCAGTCAGCGTCATCTATTACTTTATACAGGTACGTTATAGATATCCTGATAGATTAGAGAGTGCGGAAACGAAAGGGGGTTGTCACGCTAACACTAAACTAAGTCTATGATGTATTAATGTATAAGGGGTACAATATAAACACACTCAGAGCTGATAGTTCTTCAGGATTAACAAAAATGACACACAAGACACGCTTGTAATTTCAGAGGATATACGTCGCAACAGTAAGACAAGTGAAACGAATTGAATCCATCACCAGAGCTCCCATCTTCTCGCACTTTGAAGAAACCATCACAGGTTGGTTCGTTGATAAGACTGCCATGTTGGCATGACACTTGGGACCTCCTGATTAGCGGGGTTTCCAAATTACTGGAACCTTCCTTGTCTTCACTTGATATTCCATAGAAACGTAGCTATCAGTGGTAGACTTAGGTCCTGATTTCCTGATCTTACATGGTCCTACCAGCTTGTTAAACTACTGGAAGAAAAGATATAACCTTGAAAATATTGATCAGACATGGACTATACAGTGACTCATATCTTTAAACAGTTTTATTTAATCTTTAGGACTAGACTTATTAATTATGATTCCAACAGGTGCTCCGACGATTCGAGCTTATGCCCTAGAAGAGCTTTTCACAAAGGAATCGGAGAAAAGAGTGGACGTAAACCAGATGGCCATTTTCCCAGCAGTGGTTTGTGGAAGGTCAGTATCAAAGATATAAACCAGATGGGCATTTTCCTAGCAGTACATTAGGCATTTGTGTCGCCATTTCTGTCTGTCGATTATCTGTTGTAGCTTTAGAGCATTATAAAGGCCTTGTATTGAGATTGCCCACTAAAGTACGCCTAGTAAACAATTTCCTAATGGAACTTATTCCTGGTTGGTTTCTCTGTGGTTTCAGTTGGTTGAGTATAAGACTTGAACTTATTGGTGGACTCATCGTCTTCTTCGCGGCGCTATTTTCAGTTCTTGGCCGTGAGACAATGAACCCGGGACTTGTTGGTTTGTCTGTCAGCTATGCTTTACAGGTACGCTGCTGTATGATCCACAGTAGCTTGATATAAAAGTGTAATGTTAGTCTTTGATTTGTATGCAGATATTTTACCGTCCAGTGGGCCTAAATTCTTGAAGATACATGATATTATTATATTTTATTTTTTAGGTGACAATGACCCTGAATTTAATAGTCAGGACAGCTTCAGAAATCGAAACCAACATTGTCGCCGTGGAAAGGATCAAAGAATACGTAGAGCTCAAACAGGTTAGAGATTGTTTATTTTACATTTATTTTTTATCGCCTCGTCTTACTACCCGTTAGGGTTATATATTTGTGTCAACTAGTTTAAGAAGCTTGGCAGGTTATATTTAGAGGAAGTGTACCCGTATTTTCTTGGAGGGGGAGTTATATATTTGTGTCAACTAGTTTAAGAAGCTTGGCAGGTTATATTTAGAGGAAGTGTACCCGTATTTTCTTGGAGGTGGAGCGGAAACTTATTTGGGTAAAACACCCTTAGTACACCCGACCAAGATTCGCATATCGACCTCACCGTCATAGGCAGTTCCGTCCATTTCGAGACCGTCCGATCACCAGAGCGGGTGTTGTCATTGTACTAAGAGTCAGTACTGCAGTCTTTTATAAAACGAGGATAAACTGTCTCGTAATAATCTCGAGGTTAACTGTTTTTACACATGTAGGTTTTAGTTAGTTCTTGTAGTAATGGGCATATTGACCCTCTTCCTCACAACACCTCAAACCCTCTTCCTTCTAAACCCTTCCTTCTGTCTTCCATCCCCTCCTCCACTGTTCGTTCCATCCCCTCCTCCCTCTTCATTTCATCCCCTCAACCCCTTTTCATAAAATCCCCTTCTCCCCTTTTCCTTCCAGCTCCTCTATTCCTCTTTACCACGAAGCCACGAGTCCACTTGTTCAGCCGTAAAATTAGGACCCAGTATTCCACAAGCATAGCGTACTCCCTCCCCTACTTACACCCCGTTTACCCCGAAGGGCTGCATTATCTTGACGTATTACACCATGACCCTCTCCTATAAGCTATACCACTGTGGAATAATGCAAGTTAGGACTGCTACCTTACAGGGTACGTGAAGGATACAATGGGTTTGTTGTTACAGGAAGCACCCTGGGAGAACCCCAAGCACCCAGTGTCCAAAGACTGGCCCACAGAGGGCAAGGTGGAGTTTAAAAACTACCAAGTGAGGTACAGGGAGGGTCTCGACCTCGTCCTCAAAGGTATCGACGTAACCATCAAGGGCGGAGAAAAGGTAGGTTTACGGAAACTCGGTAAAGGTGAAATACACAATGATTAAAAGGGGGATGATCGTGTTTTCAATTTTCAGCCTAATTCTAAAACCATTTAGACTGGAGAATAATATGCCTAGGTTTGTCTTGGACATTAATGCACGCAGATACTATCAAAGCCATTTGATTTTTAGCACTTATGTCAATACCCTTTCAGGTTAAAAGAACATTTTTTACGTATATGTATTTGGAAGAAGGTTTGGTAAAGGTGGGTAGAAACATAACAAAGCGAACAAACACAATATGTCTCATAAAATAATAAAAGAAGAACACAATTCACACTTTACACTGCTGCCACTACACAAAGAGTTAATAGCTGTTTCTTGAAGAGGATCAACCATTATTGCCCAATCCCCCGACCTAGGTTTCATTCTATCAGAATTCATTAGGAGGGAGTGTGAAACGTGAAACGCAACTTCCTAAAAGAGTACACAAAAAAACACAAAAGGGAGAAAAATAAAACAAAAGACATTAATATACGAATTCCCTTTTGTTATTTTATTTGTTTCTTAATCCAGCAAGCTGCGTTCCAAGTTTCACACTCCCTCTTGACAGTACCGATAGAATGAAACCTAGGCCGGGATATTGGGTGGTAACGATAGATTGTCTTCATAAGGTAACCATTACCTCTTTCTCCAATGTCAGCAGTAAAAAGTGTTCTTCACTGTAAACCCCAAATTGTGTTCTTTCCCATTTACGTGTTTTCCATCACATGATACTGGTTGAATTGATGTATTTAACTATTAAACGTAAAGTTGGTTCGGCGTAGGAATTTTTTTCTGAAAGGCCTTGTTCCCTACTATAAATATATTATATAATAGGATATTGGTAGGAAAAAAGACCTTTCATAAAACAATTCCTACCGCGAATGAAGTATAGTTAGCTTCTTAGAGGGTGCCTATGTTGTGTCCTCGAACTTTCATCGAAAACTATCAATTAGTTCGATCATCACATTTGGTTTAACTTTGCTATCACATGGAGAAATGTGACGAAAAGATTATGGCTCTCGTTAACGTGCTTTTATGTGACACTTTACTCTCGAGTGATTGAGCCCTGATTGGGTACACTGAAATTAAATTCCTTAAAATATCCTTTCCCTATTGATGGTCATAAAATCAGAAACAGTTTGCTTAGCAGCAGTAGAACGTACTTAAAATTATTCCATATGTGTTTCCGGTGGTTCATTGCTCACCACAGAGATCCAGGTTGGGGTACTGGACAAACATCCATCATTAAATTAAAGATGTTCCATTTTCACTTAGGCCCATTATGGTCCACAGAATCTCAGAGTTCACTCGATGGCGAGATATTTTGTTCATTCTGAGTCTTAATAGACTGAGATGTTGAATTTTTTCTACATAATAAAAGGGCTTTAGTTATTGTCACGTTGGTATCGTTGGCCGTACAATCATTGGCAAGTAATGGTGGTCTAACCATCGTAGTATATGTTCTTATCAAGTTGGTATCGTGGAACGCATGGGTGTCTACAAGTAATTATAGTCTAACCATCACAGTATTATTTCTTTGTCAGGTTGATATCGTGGGCCGCACACTCGTTGGCAAGTAATGGTGGTCTAACCATCGCAGTATTTGTTCTTGTCAGATTGGTATCGTGGAGCGCATAGGTGTCTACAAGTAATTATAGTCCATCCAACCATCACAGTATTTTTTTCTTGTCAGGTTGGTATCGTGGGCCGCACGGGCGCCGGCAAGTCGTCGCTCACCCTAGCCTTGTTCCGGATCATCGAACCCGCGGGAGGCTCCATCCTCATCGACGACGTGGATATATCGCAGCTGGGTCTGCACGCGCTGCGCTCCAGGATCACTATCATCCCTCAGGACCCCGTGCTCTTCTCCGGGTCGCTCCGTCAGAACCTCGACCCATTTGACACCATCTCGGATGAGGTGCTCTGGAAAGCCCTCGAACACGCCCATCTCAAGGCGTTCGTGAAGGGACTTCCCGCCGGACTTAGCCATGAGGTCTCGGAGGGAGGAGAAAATCTTAGGTGACTTTAACGACTATAAGTTTGTGTGTGCATACGTTCAGCCTATCCGCAAATCCACGCCAAGGGGGCTAGTGTGAGTGAGGTAGAATGACCTCTAATATCCATGGAAAGAGCTTAGAATATTAACCCAGGAAAAGCCCTCAGTACACTTGACCGAGATTTTAACCTCGAATTCTCCACCTCTGGTAAACCAAACCAGATGAGTCTGAATCTTTAGCCCACGTGCTCACTTATTACGAGGATGTAGAGAGGAAGGAAGGATCAGAAAGCCCCCTGTAATTTAAATGACTGCTCCTATGCAGTCATTTAAATTCCAATGTTGGACCGAAAGCCTTCACCAAAGCGAGAAGGACAGAGGGTTTCTTGGTTTTCTTGGTCGTCTTGACGAAGTCCATTCTGCCGGAGTTTCTNTATGTTTCCTGGATAACACGACGAAGGTTAAAATATGTCAGTCTTACGCCCACTGGGATTTATACAAGATTAGTTTAAAATATCCCATGTGTATCTTAGGAAACACGGAAGTAGGCCTAGAATAACTTGGCCTTGAGTAATTTGGCTTCAAATAAAAAACATCTCTGTTACATTTGTCGAAAGTCATTTGGCCTACACTTTGGGATAACTGAAGTGTACCCGTAAGTAGTATGATTGGAGTTTGTGAACCCCACTTCCGCTGATGAGTTTAAGCCCTTTTAACCGTTTTTGTCCATTCCATCAATTGACGAACAAGATGAATTTAAATGATATGAGTCCTACTAATTCAAACAAATTCAAGCGATGAAGGTTTAGGCATTATGATCTAAAACTGAAAATGCTTCAAACGTATATTTATATGCAAAATTAAACATATATTTTTTGCATTCATCCTAGTCCCATCACATACCTACCTAATGACGCCGTTCTCTTAGAAAGAAACGGTCCCTTACAGGTTAGGCACGTGCTCACTTATTACGAGGATGTAGAGAGGAAGGAAGGATCAGACCACCCCCTGGAATTTAAAGGACCACTCCTATGCAGTATCCATAAGAATGTAGGTAAATGCCAGACATGAAAAGCTACCCGATCTCCTTTCATGTACCCATGTTGTACCTTCCAGTGTCGGCCAAAGACAGCTCATCTGTCTGGCCAGGGCGCTGCTGAGAAAGACCAAGGTGTTGATTCTGGACGAGGCCACTGCCGCAGTGGATCTTGAAACCGACGACCTGATTCAGGTAAAAAACATTATTGGCTCAGTTCACCTAAAACTATTCACCCTCTCATTCTATAGAACTTATTTAGTGAGTCAGTTTTCATTTCTCACAAGGGCTAAGGCCTTCTATGATTCAAGGTAATAGGGTAGGGATGAGTATGATAGAGATTAGAGAAATAGGTCCGCATTTGGTGAAGTAGGAAAAGTAGGAAATCTTTTGGGGAAAATGTTTACAATGTTTATGCCTCCACATCTGTCGGTCTCATGTGTTGTTTTCAATATCTATGCCTCCACAAATGAAGTTCTCATATGTTGGTTATAATAATGTGTCGCTATTAGAGGTTATTAATAGCTTTGTTTGTTATATAATAGTAAATTAAGTAATGCTATTATTTGTCCTCCAGGAAACCATTCGAAGAGAGTTCAATGACTGCACCATTCTGACAATAGCTCACCGTCTCAATACCATACTTGATTCCAACAGGTAACCTGTAATTAGCTCTTATTTTGTTACTGAAATAAATTATTGCATCACTCTGAATTGATTGTATCGGTCAAGTAGAGCAAGCGGAGTCCATCCTATGTTGAATGGACCCTGCATTGTTTGGCCCCGAGGTTGTGTTTGATCCGTTGCCCTGTTTGTTTATCCAGGGTGATAGTTCTGGACCAGGGACGTGTCATTGAGTTCGACACACCAGAAGCTCTTCTCCAGAACAATACCTCCGTGTTTCACAGTATGGCCAAGGATGCGGGCCTCGTCTAGGAGCCAAGGATGTAGGGCGCGTCTTGGAGCCAAGGTTGTAGGACGCGTCTTGGAGCCAAGGATGTAGGACTTTTCTTGGAGTAAAGGAGGTAGGACTCGACTAGGAGCCAAGGCTGCGGGTCTCATCTAGGAGCTAAGGATGTACGACTCATCTTGGAGCCAAGGATATACGACTCGTCTTGGAGCCAAGGATGTAGGACTCATCTTAGAAGCGAAGATGCAGGACTCTCCTAGAAACCAAGGGCCCTTTTGGGAATCAAAAGCGCAAGATTCCTATACAAACCAAGTGCTCAAGACTCGTCAATGAGTCAAGGACGTAGGACTCATTTAGGAACCAAGGACGCAAGACTTACCTAATAATCAAAGAATCCAACAAAATATCGAAATTCCTTTGTTAAATTCATCTATAGAACAGCTGTGAGACTTCACCCAGATATAATTTGGTTGTAAAGTAAGATGTTTATTTCCTGATTGTGTTTTGAAAGTGTGACCATTTTCTAAACACAATATTAAATCAAACGTTTTGTGTTCAAACACCCACCCATGAATTTGGTGGGATGCCCTTTCCTGAAGGCCTGTTTTAGTACCAGAATCCTGCTGCATAGATTTTTTTTTNTCGTCATAAATTTTTTTTTTTTTTTTGCGATAAAGAACCTTCCAATAGAAAGTGCGTTCTGAAAAGACTTTCGTACTACCAATAATACCGCTTTGGTGTATTTAAGAAAACAAATAACTGTCTTTATCAGGAAATGTCTACACTTGCACTCCAAACAGCGTGTTTTTGGGAATGATGCAGACAATAGTATTTTGAGAACTAGTTTTTCATATTTTTATGTTGAAATTATCAACCTTATCTTGTGTTTTTTGTACATTTATTATAATTGTGACTCATATTGAGTCATATAGTGTTTTCCTTTGCTTGTTGTATTATTGTGTTGGTAGGAATGTTTTATTCTCTAGTGTGTAAGTTGTGTTAATACTGGCTCTAGGCATACCAGGGTTACTAGTATTTTACACCTACGGGTCTTGCATGGTGTATGACCAATAGGCGGTGTTTATTGATATTATGGGATGGATACATTACTCCCTACTTACGAATGCTTGTGCATTTATTATGTAAAAACTCCTTCCTCCATAATGTATACTCCTGTAAAGTCGTGCTAAACAAATCAGTAATAAAAAACTTACCGTTCCATGGTGTAATTTTAGTTAGGGGACAAAGATGTGCCTTGTAAACCACTGCTAAAACTGTAATTTCAAAGTTCATCTACTACAAGGGCGTCCAACTTAAACGTGACCTAGGGCCCCAATCGAATCCTCCACTCTACTAGCGGGGCATCAGCTCAATCGGCTAAAAGGGGTGGAAGAAAAAGGGCTCGTATGGATATACAAGTTATTATTAAAAAAAATAGGGTACATTCAACTTTATTAGTGAATTAACATCAGTTAAAGCTTTAATGGATTTTTCCCAAGCAGTTCAATACTTTTCGTTTCTAGGCTAAAAATATCAATTTTTACTACAGAAGATTGTTTACTTTTTAAATTGACTTAGGGAGTGGTAAAAAAAAACATCTTGGGCCGTCAGTTGGAAACCCCTGCTCTACTATATTAGAGTCGGATACAAACTAAATATTCGTGTTCTTTAAAGTGAAAAAAACACAATATTTACAAAATTTCAATATTCATTTATAAGTGTAGTATAGTGCACATATGTGTATATGGTGTATGTTGAACCATGTGTATGTAACTTATAGTCTTTGATGTAATTCAAAAGAATTAATTTGAAAATTATGAATGAATGTCTTGGGTGCTAATCAAAAAACAGAGAAATTGGTAATTGATTTTGTGTGCATAAAACATCGATGTGTTTTTATTTTTACTCATTTTATTTGTTGATAACATTATTATTTGACGATGTAGTTGATTCAAATTTTCGTACAAAAATGTTAAATTAATAAATAATTAGAAGCAGTTTTGAATTGTTTTAAATTTTTTCTAAACAAGTAATCTGTGCCTAAATGATTTACACTCCGTCTACGATGAAAACTTACAGTCTTACCTTCATGGGCTCCACTATGGTTCTATCATATAAGCTGCACCATAGTAGAAGCAATCAAGGTAAGCCTAGTCTACCATTTTGCCGGAGATTAAAACTAACAGTCTATTATTTGAGGTACTTGACGTTTATTCTCTGAACTGACTGTTTATATCAGCACACGACTTACAAACCAACCTAAATCTACAACAGACACAACATCCAACACCCCAGTCGTTAATTTACTATTGTGAAAGAGAGAGTGTGTGTGTGTGTGTGTGGGGTTGGGTACAAACAAATTACCTCTGGAAATAGGGTGAAGAAACACTAGGCTATAAGAAAGAAGGCGTGGATAAGGAAGGGCAATCAATAAATGTAACGTGAAGGACTAAGATTAAAGCCAGAGTTCTTCTCCCAATTGGTAAATGTCTCGTTAACCGTGCCCTTCCATCGAGATCCATCCGCGGGTGTCAAGGAGATATTCAACGTCTCTCTCTCTCTCTCTCTCTATGGTCTTGAAGTTCCTGGCGAAGGGGGTAGTGAGTTCCTGGTCAACAGGGCCTGCTCGGGGCAAAGTGCCAGAACCCCTCGCGGGGGGACAGTGTCATTATTCTCGACACGAAGATATTTCTCACGGGTTCAACGAGCCAGCAGGGACTAGACAGACTTATATCAAGTCCTCGATGTTTGCAACTTGTTGTTAGGGAGGTTCGTCGTACAAACATCAATCACGGTAGCTGTAGTTGTCTGTTAAAGCACTTCACAATGGCTGCATTGATGGCTGGGAGATCAGGGTTAAAATCCAGGTTGGATGTACTTAGGTTTATTTTTAAGCCCTAAATGGTTTTCTTCCTCCACGCAAATGCAGGTATACTTCCTTTAAATTAAACCTTCCTCATCACTGACACCCGAACACCGTAAGAGCAATTAGTCTATATGTATATAGCCCGAACGGGTAGTAAGACGTGGTGACCAAAAAACCTTATGTTTCTCGGTTTAGAACGTGGAAACTTTGTATCCGGGGTGTGCTAACCAGCCTACATGGAAACTTTGTATCCGGGGTGTGCTAACTAGCCTACATTTAGAACGAGGAAACTTTGAATCCGGGGTGTGCTAACTAGCCTACATTTAGAACGAGGAAACTTTGAATCCAGGGTGTGCTAACCAGCCTACATGGAAACTTTGAATCCAGGGTGTGCTAACTAGCCTACATTTAGAACGGGGAAACTTTGAATCCAGGGTGTGCTAACATTTAAGGGCCAATGTTTACTTTACGGGATTTAATAGGGTTCCCCCCACCCCTTATGTTGACACTACTCAATATGGACGTTATCAACGAGCACATTGTTCCATCGTCTAGTCTTGAAGTGGGGTCATTATTTGTACACACAACTCCTTTCTAGGTGAACTGGCATGGGCGTGAGACGGGGGTTAAGGTGTCTGTCTAGGTAGCTGAGATATTGCCAATAAGATGTTGCTCTTAGGTTAAATATTGACAAGATCTCTTAACAGTCCACGAGTTTGTTGTTTACTGTAATGAACACTAAACTATGTTCTATGGCTCTATACATATATAGACTTGTAAAC
>CABFOV010006661.1:0-31846 GCA_902141375.1 Timema poppense | reverse complement strand
TATGCCCCCCCCCCTCCCCCACACTGCTATTCTGAGCTCAGTGATTCAGAGCGGGAAGATGTTCATCTTGACAGGTTTCACACTTCGAAACTGTCGTCTCTTACCGGTACATACAAATATCGAGCCTCTTGAAGCTTCTAAAACCAACTGAGAGCAAGTCCATTAGCTAGAAGTACCACTTTTGAATTTGGAACTTATGAGAATTCCACGGTTTTTGTACAGTTTTTCAACAACAAAGAAGAAGTTTATGGTGTTGTGCCACTATTTAATTTTGTGAACTATTGTGAATGCCATTTTTTTTTTACCACAAATAATCATTTTTGTACCTCCCACCCATATTTAGTAATTAGAATACCAAAGGGGCTATTTCTAAGTTAATAGTTTAGTTACACTTTTGAATCGCTTATGTTTTGTAAATCTCATTTATACATTTCAAATTTGGTCTTTACTTTAAAAATCTGTTTAGTCTTATTTGTCAAAACATATCAATATACCATCTTTAAAAAGGCGAAAGGAGTAGCATTATAGCAATATCTGTTATTGGAGGGTGAGTTTTCACATTGTTGTGACCGGCGTATTAGGATTTCAAATAAGAATCAAGATGGGTTTTCTAATATAGGCACATTTCTAATTTATTTGAAATTCACGACTAGCTGTATTATGCTATACCGTATTTTACCACATAATCGTCGCACCCGTTTTTTCAGTTCAAAGATTGGTTTATAAAGTTTCATCAGGTAATTGTTGTATCAGTATGGTGTAGCTCTGTTTGTTACGTCAATTTAAAGGTAAACAGGCAAATTACTACCGCCTCCCCACCTCAGTTCCTCTTAGCTATAAAGATCTATAATTCTTGACCTTGGATGCACATTTGTTGTCCTTACACGCACTGCGGGTCTAGAATTCTCAGCTCATGCGCATTGTCACTAGGTATATTTCCGAAAGCTGAGTTTTGCGGTTTGCAGCAAGGGGGGTGGGTGGGAAGGTGAAGTTACCAAATGAAGTCATATGGTATGGTAAGACTCGCATCATCCCGCGCAAGCTAAAATAGTTATCGTCTGAAAGCGATATTTAATATTTTTTAAAGTTTCACTTAATGGTCGCACCTCACTTTTTTTACACAAAAATTAGGCCTAAAATTTGCGACAGCTATGCGTTGGAATACGGTATTTGGCGTTCTCTTAACCTCGGAAGTAGTCCCACCCAACTCTCTTCTTCCAAAGCACCGATTGTTCACATAAAAAAAAGTGTATTCTCGTTCTTGATTAGAGATATATATATAATCAATAAATTTAACACTAGAGTTATTAAAGTCTTAATCTAGTGGAAATGTACTCGCATTAGCATTAAGAGGAAATAAAAAAAACATAATGATAAATAGGCCTAACATAAATCCAGCCTCAATGCACGCGGTAAGGATTTGGACCCCCCAAACTTCCGCGTCAATTGACCGGAACCCTAACCATCCCGTTAACTGCGACAAAGCATAATGCGAGTCTAACGCTCTGGACCGTGTAGCCACCGATGTGGGTAGGTACGTTTGGGGTCATTCAAAACTAACGTAACACTTTTTTCCTACCTTTTTTTCACCCCCCCCCCTCCCCATATATACATTTAACCTGACCCTTCCCCCTTGCTATGCAACGTATCACATCAATAGTAAATTACATTATTTGATAGAAAAGCTTTTTATGACACTAAAAGAGGGATTCAGGTTTAACACTACTCAGGATTGGAAGCTATCTCCATGTATGTTTACTATCGGGGAAAACATAAACAATAATATTATTTTTTCAACATTATAAGTATAAGATCTATATGTCCACACTCTCCTCTCAAGTAACACCATGTAGCCATTAGAGCTCCTCCCCCTACCCCCTCTTAACAGCGTTACGTGGTTTATGGATGAATCCTTTGCTGTTCACTTACCAACCACGCCTGTTGCCAAGACATGCCTCGAGTCTTTCATGCGAGAACCTCGAACCTCCATTTTCTTTCAGCTAATGTATGGCGTGTTTAAAAAGAACCTGGGACAGGTCAGGATATCGCACCGGTGGGTAAAAATGTGTAAACACTACATGAAGTATGTCTTTACCGATTGACATTAAAAACATGCTAGCCTTAAAGGAAGTGCTTGCGCACAGGTTGAGGTTGTTGAGTCATTACTACCCACTATCAGATCTAGGTTAAGAGTTCTGGTCTCTCCACCTCTTGAGAGACTCTGGTTTAAATCCTGGCTGGAGATTTAATATCTGTTTAGACGTGTTTCAGTGTCTTTAAGATATATACGAGCTTAAACCAAGGGTTGGACTGGCAGACTAAAAACGACCCTGGGCAACAAATACGAAGGTCCTTAACATACATTCTAAAATACCACAAAAGTTATATTTCAGAGTAAGTTTAAGTACAGTAGCTATATTTTTTATTGTCGACCTCGGCGGTCTTGGGGTAAAATTCTCGCTTCAGGAACCGATGCTGGTGAGTCTTGCGCTATAAAAATCCATAACACATATTTCCTTCGGAGGGAAAGTAAAGTCATTGGTCCCACGTCGGTTGTGGCATGTGAAAGAACCTGGAAAGTATGTGAAAAATACCTTTCCCGGCAAAATTGGCAGCACCTTTCGCTCTCGCTCGTATGAATTCTTGTGTGCTGATATAATAAGTCGGTTCAGAAAGTGCACTTTAATACCTTTAAATAAATACATATATATATTTGTATCATTAAATTTAATCCAGAAGTAATATAATGCATTCTTCATTTGACAATAAAATTGGGATCAATTTAATATTTTTAAAATTTTAAATAATTATATTTCATTTTTTTTAATCTGGTAAAACTGTTTCAATTCAACCGTTTATCTAAAACCGCACCACAATACGACTTATGTTTCGAGTTGTATCAGGTGTTCAGGATGGCTACAGACAAGGAATTAATTAGAACTTTAAAAACTCAGGGAAAAGTCAGGGGATTTGATTACAAGACAGGGAAAATTAGGCATTATCTACATTAAATAAAAACAAGAGAAATTTCATTATTATATTTAGTTAACCTCTCTTCAATCTTGTAAACGGAAATTGAAATCAACGATCAGGGTGGAAAATCTTTGATAAGCCTGGAAAAGTCAGAGAATTTGAAAAGTAATTTCCTGTGGCTCCTTGGTGTTACACTTCGAATGAGATGGGCCAAATATTTCGCTAACTCTAGAGTTACTTTCCCTTTGTCTTGTAATAAGGTCCATTTTAACATTAACTACTGTATGTTTTATAGTAGAGGGGAACGTTCCTAGGTTCTAAAATTGCATTCAATCTTTTATTATTATTTAGCACCGCGTCTTACTACCCGTTCGAGTTATATGCTTAAGTACTAATCACGCTAAAGGGCTAGGGATTGGGAAGGTTGAATTGAAATGAAATGAATCCGCATTTGCGAGGAGGAAGGGGGGAAAGCCATTTAGGGGGGAAAAAACCTCCCCGTCCTCAGCAGTCGAGCTCACCACGACTAGCGCGTTAGCTAACTACGCCACTGAGGCGGGTGCATTCAATCTTAAAGATATTAAAATTATTTCGCTGTCATAGTTTGCTTTGCTTGTTACCAGTACGTGGAAATAGGACAGTACGGCGAGTGACGCGAGTAGTGATAGGCTGCCAAAAGGGACATTTTCTAATCGAATAGCCATAAAAAAATCTATTTCAGCAGGAATCTAAAAATTTATAGATAGCCTAGTTTTGACCCAAAACAATCACTTTATTCACCTTATAATTGTCAAAGTTGACACCTTATGTAATAAAAAGTGGGTTGCGCAATACATAGTTTAGCTTTTGAACACTTTGATTATTTAGTAACTTTTGAACTGTTCTTTAACATAAGCTAACTTATAGCTTTTATTAAAAAAAAGTGTGTTCCTTTATGTCCGACAAATTTTCTGTCGATCACAAATTATCTAAATACCCAGATTCCCGATGTAGGCATATCGCTTTATTGTTATTTTTGTGGGAAATTTATTGGAAGATAAAATGTGTAAAACAAGCTATAAACTAACGGCCATCCTTTTCATAAATTATTTTATTTGATATTAAACTCCGCCCCCACAGCATCTGTTAAACAATTATGTTTTTTGGGCCGTTATTTTTTTTATGTGGAAACTGTTTGCGTTTCGCCGGTGTTTGTGTTGTGACGTCACGACCGGCTGTCTGCAGGCGCGCGCGTGCCGCCATGTTGGATCACAAGGAGGAAAAACTGTTAGCTCAAGACGCCCCTCATCATCACGTTAGGCCGTGGTTTCTCGGTCAGGACTGACGGCGACAGCTGTGCGCAGGCCCAGTCTTCGAACTCGAAATAATCTTTGAGGATTTTACGCAAATACAAACTTAATGAAGTGTTTCACATTCTTTCATGGCGCTATGCGTGTAAATTAGAGATTACCCGAGTACAGGGCTATCATACGTCCCCATTTTTTCGGACATGCTCCTCTCTTAGAGACGTAATGATATTAGTTTGGATTAGGATTACTCTAAATTATGTAAAAAGTCATGGATGAAGGTAATTTTTCTTTAAAGTAATATATGTAGAGTATCTTTTTAAGATTCATCCATGAAGAAACACGCGCTTCTCAGAAATAATGGGAAAAGGATTACACCTTTAAAATATATTCTTTCTACCATATTTCCTGTTCAAAGAACAACTGCGCTATTTCCTGTTAAAAGGAACAACTCCGCAGTATTTGGCAAAGGCGCCAATTCCCTATACCAATAAGAAGCTAGCCTTCACAAAACCTGTCGCCAGGACTCTTTCTATTAGTTAGATTCTACACTGTTGACGAGAGGAGAAAAAGGCAAGGGGTATGTCATATAAACCGTTGTGCGTATGTTTAAGGCATATCCGGGATCCAAACATCTACACCCAGATCACGCTCACGCACAAGTCAGAGCCACACACTGGCAGCCACAGTATAAAATAACTTACATTAATATCACAAGTGTGCAGTGATATAAAGCATTTAATTGGAGTATGTATAAGTAATTAACAGATGTCATATAAATAAGCCGTGTGTGAATAAACAGCCATCAACAGTTCTCTTTCTTACATTTATTAATTATATTGTTCTAATTAGTGCTCGATCACGAAGCTATAGACAGCTGGTTAAACGGTATCTTTTCCGTATAGTGATGTTAGGCGCTCGATCACGGAGCTATAGACAACCTCAACATCATCACAGCATTATTATATCAGGGAATTAATCCGTAGTGTTTCAATCGACGCCCAAAGCGGGGCGATTGATTCCATAGTGTTAATATATATATATTATATTATATACAATATATATTATATATACAATATTCATTTTAAATTAATTCAAAATACGTCTCTATTCTACTAATTAATGTGAGGCCATTGCCTTTACAAGATATGGAATTTTCTAACTGTGGGAATCGAACCCTGGTCAGGTGTACTGAGGGTGATTTTTTCATAAATGGTTTCCCACGCTCCTTCCACGCAAATGTGTGTAGATTACCTCTAAAATGCAGCCTTTCTAATCCTTACCCCGTTAGGATAATTAACAAATGCGTATAACCTGAACGGATAGAAAGATGCGGTGATTAAAAAAGAAAATAATATTTGTATTATACATAGCATTCGTCGCATATGATAATTTGATGTAAACACATAAAGTGTTGTGTCGTTTTTACAGATATAGCAGTAATCTTACTGTCGTTAAGTGTCAATTCAATGATTTGCAACCGGTTTGTTGATATTCATATTTCATATATTGTAGTTAATGGAATGCCAAGCTGGGTTTGCAACTAATCTTTTGATGTAAACACATCCTTGGTCAGAAAGTCAGTTAGGTACTGCGAAATTCATATTTTCCTCAAGAATATAATGAATGATTTTGTTAATAAAATTCATGAGACAAAACATATTTTTTATTTTATTGGTTAAATTTAACAGTACATTTTGAATTTTATTTAACGGTTTAAAAAAAAACTTGATCTAAACCTTGATTAAAATAATTCCACACTTTGGACTTAAATGCGAAAAAATTAACATCAAAATCTGATCGTGTGTCTTTGCATTCATTTGGCCAAGTTTTTCCCTCCCACTACCGTCTGAAAATAACAAACTAACAAAAAAATAAAAAATGGCCGTAAAAATAAGTCTACGAGTGTCAAAAAGGAAGGTTAATGGGTGACTTCAAATTATGTGCGTCAGAAGTTTACATTCCACAAGTTATAGCTCTATCTGAATTGTTTTTCGTTGTTGTGATGCAACAAACGAGCTCACAAAAGAAACACTTAAAAATATGTTTTCACAACAGATTTGGAAGATGGTAACATCAAAACATATCTCTCTCTCGCTCTTTCTCTCATATATATATATATATATCCATAATGTATTTTCTTCTATGAAGAAACTAGAGCTATACGACTATTAGTTTTATTCGATAGGTAAAAATAATAATTTGAATTGTAAATGTAGAGCCCTTCTGTCTACCGATTAAAGGGTAATTAATTAGATACAAGATTACAATCGAATCAGGTTATGCATTCTTCACTTGGCAATAGCAACATTAGAATTACTTTAGTAATTTTTTAATGTTAATTAATTATTTTCAATTTTTGTTTTGTATTTAAAATATCGGTAAATTGTTTCACTTTAAAAAAAAATGTAGAATACAGAAACCTGCACCATAATGCGCCATAATGCGATTCATCCATGAACAAACACGCGTTTCTCAGAATGAGGTGAAAAGGACTTCACCCCTAAAATATATTTTTTTATACCTTCTTTCCTGGTAAAAGAGTAACTGCGTTGCTTCCTGTTAAAGGGAAAAAGTTCATAGTATTTGGCAGAACACGCCATTTCTTTATACCAATAAGAAGCTAGCTCTCACAAAATGTGTCGCCAGGACTCTGTCTATTGGTTAGTTTTTACTTTGTTGACCAAGGGAGAAAATGCAAGGGGTATGTCATATATAGACCATAGTGCGTATGTTTATTTTATAGCAATAGCAATTGACGACGATGAGGAGGACGATCTCCGGGACCTCGCTCACGCACGAGTCAGTCACAGTCCAACACATTATAATATAAGTCACTTCAATATCACAAGTGTGCAGTGATAAGAAACATTTAACTGAAATATGTGCAAATAATTTACTGGTGTAATATAAATAAACCGTGTGTGAAATAACAGCCAACAACATTTCTCTTTCTTTAATAATATTAATACCGATTTAATTAGTGCTCGAACACGGGGCTATAGACAGCTGATTGAACGGTATCTTTTCCGAACAGTGATGATAGGCGCTCGATCACGGAGCTTAAGACAACCTAAAATCATTACAGCAATAACAGGGAATTAATCCGCGGTGAATCAATTGACACCCAAAGCAGGGTGATTGATCACATATTATTACAATTGACGCCCAAAGAGCGGCGCATTTATTCCGTATCGTTACAGTTTGTGGCGAGGGACAGATACATAGATAAATAATTAGATATACACGGGGTCAATTAGAATTTTGATTTTTTGTTTTGTGTTCCCATGTAACGTAAAGATTCATCATAATTTCGAGATAATTTTTTTTCCACGATTACAATATTTTTTCTTGATATGAGAAAGTTAAAATTATATTTGTAATTTTACCGTCACCTATCTCTATCGATAGCACATTTATATGTTTATCGAAGGGCTATGTATTTGAATTCTGACATTTCAAAAAGTTAACACGTAATTTTTCTCATTTAACAAAGCGATAATTTGATGACCAGGATTCTGGTTGGGGAACAAGTTGCAAAATAATAGTTTTTCCTCAATTCTTAAAATAAAATATACATTTTAAAATAAATTTACATAGTTTTTTATATATCGTTATATATATATACCTTTTGTTAACTTTTATAATTTGTATTTTTTTCGATTCACTTTGCTGTCAACACGCCAGTAAATAACACGGTAATCGAAGCGCGAAATATGATTTTAAATTATTATTTTTTTAAATTTGAGAAGCTGAAAAGAAATAATACACATCTGAATACTAATATCCTTTTCTTACATATGTATTTAAAAAATACTTTAGCCCAATTTTCAACAGTTGGTTTTCAAAATATGGTTCTTTCCCCATTTCCCTTCTCCGATATAAGCACACTTTAGATATAAGAGTGTAACCTAATGCTTTGTGTTAATATTAGAACTGCACTGATAGCCACGTAGTCTAAGGCGTCGGGCCGCTGAGGTCGAGGTAGGAATCTCCGCAGGCTACATTGGGGGTGGGTTTTTCAAATGCGACTTATCTCTTTGGTTTTGCCATCGCCTCTTCATTCTAATGTGGGTGCATTTCCTCCAATGCCAATTCTTTTTTGATAATAACCTTAATACCCGCATCGGTGAACATGCGGACTAAATGGCAATTATTCTGATATAGTTTGCCCGAAACGGGACAGCCTGGGGTTCGTATATCGGTCTGGTGCACTGAGGGTTATTTCCCTTGAAATTTTCCCCACACTTCCTCCATACAAATGCGGGTGAATTTAATCTAGTTTAAATCTTTATCGCCACCCATCAATGTAAATATGTGGATAGTCTGAAAAAGAAGTAAGGCTAGGTGTAGAAAAAATACCTTAGTGTTAAACCTACTAATTAATTTTTTTACATCAAATAAAAATGGTTTTCAAAATTTGATTCTTGCTGGAAAAGTATAATTTTTAAGTGGACAGATAATGGTACTTTTTATGAACGATAGAAGTGGTCTTAACTTTTCAACACACCGTGTATTATAGTCATGGGATGTGTTCATCGTTTAAACTTTTGCAACTTAGTTGCTTTTGTGCTCTTAATTTTATTCCAGTTTTGATAACGTAGTAAATAAATTAAGTCGAGGCTCTGAATCTCTTCCCCCGCCTCCAACCCTTCTTTTAGACCGTTACTTTTCACAGGCTTGTCATTGGAATGGGTTCGGTGACCCTGCGGGGCTACGGCATTCCCTCTTACTTCCTTTCCCCCCTCAAAACTGCTTTCATGGAAGACGGTTCCATCTTTATTTCGTCAAATTTGACATAAAATGTCGTGTGTGTGTGTGTGTGTACACACACATTTTGTCACACACGACATTTTACATGTTTCCGTCTCACGTGTCTTACTTAAGCTATTTCTTTTTTACTTCCCCACTCCCAATCTCTGGGGACTGCTAAAGTCCCATTTTCATTAGAAGGCTCTTTTAGAAAATACAAACTTATACTTTGTTGCAAAAGTTGATAATATTTTACGATATTAATGTTAATTTATAGGTTCTCTTACTTCTATCTATCAAAAGTGAAAGCTTCAGATCATATGACTTGACGTATGTGAATATGTGAGAGTATATATAGTAACTTTGCTAGTTGTCCGATGAAAATTGGACTGTATTCGTGGCTAATCCAGCTTATAAAAAAAAAGTTTCTTTGACCTGCGTGCACGAGAAAAATGTCACAATTGACACTGATCCCCTTTTTACATAAAATGAGAGGGGTCGATTATTTATATCTGGAACTATAATACCACACATCGCCGCGTATAAATTAACAGCCAGGAGTTGTATGTTTGGATCTTTGCATTCGTTTGAAAGATGGATATTATGCCAGTAGGGCTCTACCGCTAGTGACTGTCAACTCCTCCCCTTTACCATACTTTTCCCTCCATCCTTACTAAATCAAAGTTTTATGCAACATAACACAAAAGTTAACTTTTCTTCAAAATACTTTCTTACTATAGTATGTTAAAGCGACTATTTATGCCAGTTATTTTTAGTAGGACTAAAATTTTTTTATTCCAAATTGGCATTAATTAGACTTTTATTTATTAAGTTTCTTAAATATTTATATTATGAAAATAAAAACCTTTTACATTTTTAACGTGTTTTTTTAAATCTATTTCCGTTGTGATTTCTAATTTATTTTATCACATTACAAAGAATAAATAATATAAGAGAAAAACAAATAGGGAGTCTAAGGCGTAAATCTAGCAACAAGCTTAGTTTGCCAGAGCACAAGGTTCAAATCTCGGTCGAGTGCACGTAAGGGTTTTTTTCCACATGTGATTTATACGTGTGGTATCTTTACCCTCCCATGCTAGTGCGGGTGCACTTCCTCTAAACCAAATTCATCATCACCAACCCTTAGATGAAGAAGCTAATAACCTTGTTTTGAACGTACATATTTAAAACATATTTTAATAGTAATTTTTTTTTTTTTAGCTTTAAGCTACTCCATTAAAGGTAGGTTTTTTATTTTTGCGTCTTCTCGTCTACATTTAAATTTCATTAATACCCACCTCAGCGGCCGCGTGGTTTTACGCGCTACTCTCGTGTTAGACTAGACTGTTGAAGATGGGGAGATTGTGGTTCAACTCCGGTCGGATGCACAAGTTTTTTCCTAATGTTTTCCCCACTCTTCTTTCATGCAAATGCGGGAGCACTTCCTCTAAATTAAACCTTCCTAATTTCTAAAACATTAGTCAATTAGTACATAGGCGTATAACCTGAACAGGTAGTAAGACGCGGAGCTAAAAAAAAACCACGCGTATCAAAAGGGCTTCCAACTTCCTCCGCATAGTTACCTTAATCCTAGCACAGACACATCACCCAACCTCCGGCCGTTAATTCTTCATTGTGAAAGAGGAAAAATTAATTTCACCAATTATTCATTTTTCGGCCATGTAAGTAATCAAACTCGGTAACTTTAGCTTAGCAGGCAGACTTGCTATAGACTGAGCTTAGGCGTCGGACTTCATTCGAGACAATATTAGTTAAGTCTTTGATAAGATAAATTAGGAAAAAGATTGCCAAGTAAAATAAATAGACACAATCAAGTGATGTGGAACGAAATAATCTGAAAAGACATAAAGACAATTAAAAAAACCTTTTATAACTTGGACATCCATTAAATTACACTTCTTAATTAAATTTAATATTTTTGGAATGTTTTCTAAATGTAATTCAAGTTAGTTAAACGTATGTAATAAGCTCCAACGCTCCGGAAGGCGTGGGTGTAGTTACAAATTCATCTAAATATAGATACGTTTCATTGCTGAAGTTTAGCTCGAATAATTTGGAAAGGTATCAAGATGTTCGCAAGTTGCTAAACAAATAAATCCCATGGTTGTACGATCTAATGTCAGTACCAGCTATCTAATAATAAAATAAAAGTATCCAAGCCTGGTTGTTCTGAGATTGCCAACGATTCCATTTTGATTCCTAAAATGTTTGCAAATCATGCTCGGGTATGTACAGTACCTTTTTTATTTTGTTTCGGTATTATTGACAGGGTCTCAACGCACCTGGATAATCGAAAAATCCACAAATCAAACTTGAATATTTTAAAATTCAAAATATTTAACTGTAATCTTTGAATAGCGGAATTTTAGAAAACAGTCTAAATTAAAGTAGTTAGAAATGTTATAATATTTAATAAGAAATTACTAGAATAATATGTTACCTGCTTCGGTGGCCGCATGGTCTAAGGCGTCACTCTAGTGTTAGACTAGACTGCCGATGTTGGGGAGATCGGGGCTTGAATCCCAGTCATGTGTACTGAGGTTTATCCAAAATTGTTATCCACTCTCCCTCCACGCAAATGTGAGAATATTTCCTCTAAAATTCAGCCTTCCAAATATTTTTTTAATCTACTTGAGGCATTTAACGTGCACGTTTTGAACCGACTGACTATATCAGCACACGAGAATTTCTATGAGCGAGAGCTAAAGGCCCTGCCAATTTTGCCGGCCAAGATATTTTCACATACATTCCAAGATTCTTTTACATTCCAAAGTCGACATGGGACCGACGGCTTTACTCCCCCTCCTAAGGAAGCTGTATCTTGGATTTCTCTCTTTCAAAAAAAATCCCTCTACCCCGGTTAGGTTTGAACCCACGAACATTGGGTCCTGAGCCTAGCACTTTACCCCAATATCCCGAAAGTCGATTAGGAAAACTAGTTGAATTTGATTTTCATTCCATAGTGATACAACAATAAATAATTAAAAGGCGTCTTAAACTAAGGAAAAAATAAATGTGTAATGTTTACCTACACTAAATCTTGTGTCTAAATAAATTTCACTTATCTCACACAATCATCAAATTAATTTTACTACTAAAACTACATTCATCTTCATAAAATGGTTGGCTGGAAAAAAATCATTTTAACTTTAAATGTAATTGATATTATTTCATCTTTTTGACTTGTCAGTCATAACCTTCAACTGGTTGTCCATTTTACATATTATGTTACTTTTAACTTTGTACTTTACTCTATAATGGCTAACCTTTTATTTTTTCCTCATTTAAGCGCCTTTTTACTGTTTAGTATTGTATCATTCTGGAATAAAACATCAGGTTTAACTAATTTTTATAATAACTCTCCCGCTTAATTAGTCAATCCAATTGATCCAAACTTACTTCTATTACTCTCCCATATTTTTTTTTACATCCATTATGGTTTCTAGCATGTGTCCTGGGTCAGTTTTCTCATTCCAATATTTAAATATGAGGTCTTTGCACTCAAGAAAAATCAACTGAATAACCAAGTACGCGGATACAAACACTTGTCTCATAACTACTCTCTTCTACCTTTCCTGTTTTGTCGCTGAAACATTTGGTTGCGTTGTGAATTTATATAATTCCTCCTAGAGTTTAAGCTAATGACATGAGTTCACATTAGCCTATTTCATGAAAAATAAAACTGTATTCCTCTGTAATACTCCATAAAATGTATGGATGCATGGTTATTTCTCCTGATAAACACAATATATATTATATTAAGGCGATTGGCCTTTTTCATTTGGCGTGGCAATGCAGAGCCATGGTAACAAACGGTTATCTTCGAGAGTTTTTATTGCTATGCATTTTTATTTTCGGAAACGGTTTGTTCAAGAATAGAAGCATGTTGATTAAGTTATACTTTTTATATACACACCTCCTCTATAATTTTAATAGAGATCAAATATCGATAAAATTGACATATTTCAATAGAAAACTGCCGACTTCATAACAAAAAATAAGAAAATTTAACAATTAATAAATATCGATTTATTATCCTAGAAGGGGTGTTGAAAATATTAACATAAAAATTTCACTCGTTCTCGAGGAAACTGATATTTTCAAACGTAAAATTTTTCCGCAAGGCCTGTCCGGTAGCTAGCGCCATCTACGGTTTCCGTGATACATCTGTTATTGTTGGCGCGGAAGGATAATATGGTCGGTTGTGAAGCCACGCCACGCCACCCCTCCCGCCCACCATCCCATAAAATATTTTTTACACTCGGCAGGGCCTTAAAAAATAGTGGTAACCCTGTATTTAATAATACACTGACTAATTTTGAGGCAAAGGGTATTTTGGGTCCGTGGGTTGTAAGTATAAGCTTACCATAAGGATACATTTACCAAGTATTATTTTGAAAAGGACTAAAATTAATTTTACTTTAATTTTCTTTTTACAGGTAGGTACAGATCCTCTAGCATCATCTTGGAATGCTGTCTTATTTTACGCAGGTAATTCTTTGTACTAATGATATTTCCTTCAAGTATCACTCAAAAAATGGCAGTACAACCTTTCTTTATAATACATACTATGGTATTTAACTTTTTGTTACTCCATTCAACACCCCCTCTATCCCCTCGTGTGCTCCTAGTCTTACTACCCGTCTGGTATATCCGACTATTTATAATTAAGGGGTGTAGTAGTTAGGAAGGTAGAAATTATAAGAAGCGTGATAAACTATTCATGGAAAAATATCTTATACCCGGCATGTGTTCGATCCTGAACTCGCAGGGACTCTAATACCAGGCAAGACGAGACTGATGCATTTGTCGGAGTGTTCACTGGTACGGGTATGGAGTAGTTAAGATATTATTTAGAAAGCTATTCATTCAACAAAACAATGTTATTCGTCACTTTATCGTATTTAGTCATTGTTTAGTTCGACTTAAGAGAAAAACATATATTTAAAATCATATTTCAAGTCATTTAAAACCCGCTTCTGTGGGCACGCGGTTTAAATGTCCAGTTAATTTAGCTTGGTTTTCTGATGACGAGGAGATTGGGGTTTGAGTCCCGGCTAGATGCACTAAAGTATATTTTCATAAATGGTTTTCAACCATCCCTCTACGCAAATTCGGATACATTGTTCTAAATCTTACCTTTTCCTTTTCTACCACTTAGCGGTCAACATTGATAACATTTTAATATCCCATTGTTAGTGTTATTTCATAGGAATTGAACATAGATAAAAAAAATTACAGCTTCATATTAAGTAACTTGACGTATGAATACGTGAAAATAGATCTAGTGGTTTTTATAGCTGTCAGATACGTCCATGCGTAATCAAATTGGTGTGTGTGTGTATATGAGAGAGTGAATATATATACGCACACGCACATATATATGCACTTGTATACAAGTCGATTTTTAAAAAAAACTAGGCCAAAACTTAAGGAGCATATAGAGGGATTCAGGCAGAGCAACTTTTAAATACAAATCCTTCTCCTAAGTCATCCTTGGTCAAGCGAGGCCATTGAAGGTGGGGAAGTCTAAAAATATTCCGCTGGAATAAGCATACTTTGCTTTTCTCCTACTAGCCTTTAATCACACAACAGGGCCCTAACTTAAACACATATCCGCATATCTTTTCATTGGATCGTGCAGCGTTGTCGGGACCATTTTTTGAACAGATTACTTTCCACAGATGAGGCATAATTCACCTGATATAATTTCTTCAATTGCTGTAGCAGCCATGTTTGGGCTGAACAGAGCCCCCATGCTACCGTTGCTCGCAACTCCCAAGAGAGGTTTGCTGTGAATGTATGGGTGGATATCTTCGACGATAATGTGCTCGAACCTTTTTACTTCCTGCCAACACATTTGACTGGACACACATACAAAAATTTTCTGGGAGATATTTTGCTGGAAATGTTACAAAATGTGCCACTTATCGTGCGTCAGCAAATGTAGATGCAACAGGAAGGAGCGCCAGAACAATTTTCTTTCAATATAGGGTAATTTTTGAATGTATACTTATTTTAGCGGAATTGTATCAGGTATCCCCATCTTCATTGGCATCTCCTGACTCAGAATGACTTCGGAGGACATGGATTCTTATTCTGAAGTTATTTTACCCGAGTCCCTCCTATATGCTCCTTAATTTTTGATATAAACTTTTGAATCGCCCTTTATATAGCCTACACATATGTTACGGGAGTTGAAACTTTGTCACAAATTTTGTATAATTTCTCTCACAAAGTGCATCTGTTCAAGGTGTAAGTTTGCCAAGATTTGTGTTTGTTTGTTTGTTCTAATTCACTTTTCACTTTTAACATGTGCTCAATCTCCACTACCGTCTCGTAATCAATCACTCAATTATTTTTATCCGGTGGCCCTAAAACTACTCCAGTAAAATATTCGTAAACTATGTTGTTTTTTTAAACAGTAAAAAGAAACCATTGGATGAAAGTGCTTCTTGATTCACTCCTTCTCTAGACCCCTCCTTTTCTCTCTCAATCGCTGTTTCTCTCTTCTTAATTTATTTCTTTCACTTCTATTTCTTTATTTTCTTTCTTTAATATAATATCTATATATATTTTATATAGATTTTGTTAAAACAAAAACATAAATTAGTTTAGGTTGAATTTGTGTGTTGTTGAAGAAGCACAGGTAAACAATACAATATTCACTAAATAAAATGCAATAAATATCCACTCGTATCTAGTCGGTTGGCCATAGAAATAATAATTTAGAGGGGGAAAACACTTCCCTAAGTTCGCTATATTCTCTTTACAATATATTATTGATCGTCACTACTAATAATAATTACAATTCGGTGACCTGGCGGTCTAGGGGTAAGGTGTCAAACTTCTGTGCTGGCGGCCGGGGTTCAATCCTCGGTCCCGGCACAGATTTATCTGATTACCAAACCCTTCCTTCACCTCTGACAAGACATCTTGTGAATGTGTGGAATGCCAGGCCTCCACCGTGGTTCGGATCCCACGTTAAACTGTAGGTCCTTCATTTCATCTCACAATCACCCTACCATTACACATTAGCGTGAGTGCGTACAACCCGAACGAATAGTAAGACGTGGTGCTAATAATAATAATAATAATAATAATAATAATAATAAAATAATAAAAATAATAATTCGACAATGGGATTTTTGAATAAACTTTCCAACTAAACTATTTATTAAAAAAACGGTTGGTCCATTGGATTGTTATAATAACCTACATACCAACAGAACAAAAGTTGTCCGGTTTTACATTGGGCTCTAGAAATCCTAAAGACCTGAAGTAGATCAATTTGAAAATTAGGCCTACTTTGGTGAATTCGAGTTCACAATGTAAATTTTTTCACTGTACTAAAATACGCTTGATAGAAATAATATATGAAATATTAGTAATTTTAAGTATTATTGTTTCACTGGTAAGGATATCCGATTTCTCTGTACTACCTTCGAACCACTTGCTGGAACCACCAGCGGAGAAGTTGTAGTAAACGCAGGAATATGTTGTCCCAACCGCGCACTCGCGTCTAACACGGGAATTATTTATCTTTTTGTGGATTTTCTTTAAGGATTCATTACATTAAATGTGATTGTTATAACATTGACTAAGGGATTGTTATAACAATGACTAAGGGTTTTAATAGTGTATGTCCAATTATTTAATAGAAAATTAATATTTTAAGTACGAACGTAGCTAGAAAAGCTTTGTGTGATATCGGAAGGGGTTTTTGGTCCGATGCGTTTTTGTTATACGAGTGTGGGAAGTTTAAAACCTCCAGTGAACCAACATTATCTGCGGTCACTTTTGTTGACATTTATTTGTTTGTATATTTTCATATTTTCTTCCTTTAGTTATGATTAAAATTAGCTGTATTTTATTTTATTTAAATATTAAGAGCTATTTAGTATTTTTGAAATTCAGTCCAAATTTGTATGATTGTTTATTAATTATTTTACGTGATTATCTGATTGGATGAGCACGTTTAGGGAAAAAGACCTAAAATGGGATTCGTGGGCTTGGAAAAAGCGACTCTATCTAGATATGTGTTTCTTAAGTACAATTAAATAAAAAGAAAATAAACACTGCAATAAGCAGTTCAAGCTGAACAGGAAGAACTATTAAACAATAAAAAACTCATTCTGGAGAGTTTCCAATTATTTTTACGTCTTCCTCTGAAGTAAATATTACTACATCTACAATTTATGGTAAGCGTTGATCTTTTCTGAAATTTAACAACGTATTTAACCTTTGTCGATCATACTTTCTTATACAGTAACCAATTTTATCTCATTTCTTTGTGATGCGTTTTTTCCACATCCATTCATGATGAGAAAGTAAACCTTTCTGAACTAAAATTTAACCATTTCAAGTGAACTTATGATACCCTCGGATTATCACTCAATTAAGAACTAACTACTGTTAAAAAAATATTACCTCCATGATGGATTTTAACTTCACGTCCCCATCTAGAAGATGAACTAGTTAAATCTTATTAAGAATCAAATAGCCGAAGCTATTATGTATTCATTTAGTGAGGAATCACTCCACATAGATATATTCTGAAAATTGAAAAATGACACCTGGACACGGGAATCGAACCCAGGACCTTTGGCTTAGTACACCATTGCTCTAACCGCTGAGCTATCCAGGATTCGTCTAGTGTTCAGGGTCATTCTTCACTCATATTTTGAGGCAGAGAGTCTATGATGCATCCCAAACAATTATAATAATAATAATAATTGTACATGTGGCGCATAAGCCAACTACCGAGTCGCAGATGGCTGGTTTATCTGATAGCTCGTAATATTAGAAATCACACATTTGTAGCAGACGATTTCCCTAAGTCCATCATAGACTCTTAAACAAATATGAGTGAAGAATGGCCCTGGGCACGAGACGAAGTCTAAATAGCTCAGTGGTTAGAGCAGTGGCATATTGAGCCAAAGGTCCCGGGTTCGATTCCCGTGTCCAGGTGTCATTTTTCAATTTTCATAATAGTTAAATCTTGCTTTTACACTTATTTTATGAATTTCACTAGTAAATTCATCAAGTAAAAATATTTTATTTTCAATTACCACTGAAACTATCTCTTACAAATCAGATTTGAACTTTAACTATACAACATACACAATTGTTTTTATCTTGGTTAGCGAGTCATCATTGACTATAGTTATAACTGTATCAATATATACCATTATAATTTGCACTGTTTGTTCATTTTTATTGTATAGGGATATTTTATTGTTTTTTTAAAATTGTCCCTGAATCCTGATATTATTGCCTTTCTATTTAAACAGCTATGCGATAAAAACATACCAATGTTCACACACTAAGGATTATTATCTTATTTGAGCAAACCTAGTTTCCCAGACTTTGTATTCATTCCCCCGGCCTCATATATCAGAGCTGAGCATGGTGGGGTAAATATTCTCAATACAACCGGCCACGTACGAACCCCGGCTTCCTGGATCAGAGCTGAGCATGATGGGGTAAATATTCTCAATACAACCGGCCACGTACGAACCCCGGCCTCTTAGATCTACGTCTGGATTGCTAGCAGTGAGGGTTCATTCGTTCCTCCTTGGAGGAGTTAATAGTTTCCCGGTGGCAGCTTTGTCTTAGTTTGCACGTGGGGACTCCCCCTTTCTCTCTTGACGTGTTATCTTGGGACTAACGGTGTTGTTGAACCCTTCGAGTGCAGGCGAAATGCACGCGGCCTGGCTGGCTGCAGCTGGCGGGGATATATTTCCTTCTTGAGAGCAGACACTAGATCAACTATAAACAGGCATTCCTATGAGCTGGCGATCCTACGTTTCACACTTAAAATACTAATGAGTGGACCAAAGAAAATGTAAAAGCAAGACACAAAATAAAAACATAATTATCCAAAGCTGCCAAGCAACTGGAGACACGATAAAATAAAGGGATTTTTGTATCTGGGAAGCACAGGAAATTTCATTAACAACTATTTAAAGACTAGAAATTTAATAGATTATTGGCATTTAGCTGTACATTTAAATAAAGGGCTTGTATGCTTTTGTGTGTACTGCGTGTTACTACCAGTTCCCGTGTATATTGTGTTTATCCTAAACAAGACCTTAACTTTTTTTTTTATGGTCACAGTGTGGCCTATAATCGCGCCTTTCAATTTTACAAAATACATATTGTACCTCTAAGAATTTCTAGTCTAATGCGAGACTTTACGCTAAAAGGTTCGCTTCCACCTAGGCAAATCTAAGCGCGGAATTTGGACTCGCATTACTTTAAGCGAAGAAGAAAGTCACAATACAGTGGTTTTGAATATAAATAAGAACCAAAAAAAGTTATTTATATCTCACATTTATAAACTTATGAAATATAAATACTATGTTACAAAATATGTTTTTTAAATGCTTTTAAATAAATTGCAAGATTCAAATCAATGGAAGTAAACCTAGAGCTATTTTCATTGAATTCCTCTCATGCTTCCCTTCTATTCTTCTAGAAAAATATTCTTCGCGCATATTTAAATGGACCCGCACACACCTAGATGAATCAAAACGAAAATAATTCACCCCGGAGGATATTTTCTTCTATTCAATAGCGTCGCCAGCATAGTTTGTGTCATTGGTAATTCGAGTCGATTAGTCAGATCACTGTGGTTTTATCGCTGAACGAGGATGTGAAAATATTCGATAGCTTGCGTGCAGTTGTTCAAGTTTGTTTTGTTTGTAAAGAGAAACAAATTACTTTAGTTCAGAGATGTGGATTTATTTATGACACAAACCATAAAAATGTGAACATTAGAGAGAATGCATTAGAAGAAATAGTTAAAAAAAGGAAAGAAAATAGCACAAAGTTTACCTATAATTACTCGAATCTTACAGTTTATATACAAGTATTTATTCATATTTTATTACATTGCAGCTACTATCTTATGTAGTTATGAATGTAAAAAAAACCTCTTTGTTTCTTTTTAATCAAAACCATTGTATTTTTGACTTTCCTCTTCACTTAAAATTTGAGTCCAAATGCTTCAACTCGATTCGTCTAGTTGTGAGCTATACTGGCTGCTGCGCTTCGATTCTATTTTATTCTCTTAGGGTTTTCGAACCTTTAGATCTTGGAGTCATTGAAGCTGCTGCCCAAGTTCCATGATACTTTTCTGTGTTTTGGAGTTAATTTAATACCCTACTTTTTATTTTTATTTTCTGTGCCCTCTGTGTCCACAATAATGTAATATTTAATTTAAAAGAAAAACTTAAACCTAAATTCATGGAGCTTCTCCGATGCCACGGCACTGATGGTGTGCTTTTTAACAACTATGCTTATAGAGACATAAAGATAACTAGCAACATATACATAACTAAAACTATTCATTTTCATGTTTTAAAATTACATACACATTTAAAAAATATCAATATTTCTTCTTTTTTTTTAACTTGCTCTTTACTACGATTTTTAGATGGAGTTAAACCGTGTTTCTAAACTACCAACTAGAATTTATTTAATGCCCGGTCCCAGCACCAAAAATAACACAAACCTATTGACACACATACTCTATTAAATCAGGCAACGCTCGGGTTCAAACCAGTCTTCTTTAGACTTCTTTCTACACTTTTATCACATAGACTAGTATTCATAATAAAGATTGGTGTAGACAGAGCTGTTGGCTATATAATATATATCTCCTTCCAAGGAATAAAAGCAGATTTTATTTATATTTTAAAATACATCAATTTTTTTATATATTATGTAAATTGTTTTAGTAGACCTACTATGTTGATTCTATAAGATTTAAAGCATTCACATTTGTGTTTACCAAGCTAAAAATATGTTTATATTGATAGGCTATTTTTACCAGTATTTGTTTACTTGAAAGACTATCAGCTTTGTCCCTCCAAGGTACAAAAGGTAAACCGCTACGTGAGCTTATGTTTCGTTATAAAGTGTCAGACAAGATGGTGTAGTAGTCAGTGCACCTGGACACAAGCATTGGGGTCCAGGGTTAGATTCCCTGCTGGTACCTTGGGTATCTTTCCCGAAAGAGAAATTACCCCAAAGATCACCAAACCCTGGTTAGTTAGGCTTAAATTAGGCCTAAGCATTTCTACAGATTCCACACCCTCATATTCACTATCACCATCTCATTGGTACATGGAAAGAGCCTCCACGGAAAGGATGTATGATTAGTACATTCGGACGTCCCCTCTGCAAAGGTACATTAGTACTGGCTACTCTTTCCACAAACTGGGCTATCAATGGTTTAGCCCAGATTCACAATATTATTTTTGCTATCCGACAAGATGAGACTGACGCCTTTGTCCGCGTGATCGTGGATGTCATCGTTTAGCTCCTTGGCTAACCAAGCAACCTTGGCAACCAAGCCCAGTGGCATTTTTATTCGATTCATGGAAATCATCAAAGTTACTTGCCCTTTACTTAAATCTTCTTCAAAGATAAACGCAAATTATTATAGCCAAGAAAAGCTAAACAAACTTTAATATGTTCCTGTTGAGAACTGAAAAACTACGTCGCCGTCTTATTTTGGTCACCCGTTTGAAAGTATTTTAATTTTTTTAAAATCAAAACTGAGTACCCATCTGGCATTTAATTATTTGCGCTATTCACCCACACACGATTAAAACTTACGTTTCCGCACATCGATTAACGAAAGAGCTGAAACTGGCTACCTTCAACACCAAGGATACTTATTCAGGGTTGATAAGTATCTTGAAAATAGGAAAATTTGAAAAGCCTCAGAGAATCTTGTGTGACAAAAAGGTCTGGCAGATTAAAAAACAGAAAATTTTCACAAATGCTTACGGTAATTTGCAAAATAAAATAATAAAGATGTAAATACATTTGATGTTCGCACAAGTAGGACTATGCCTGATTTAGTGTCTTCCTGGATAATATACACCGGTTTTAATTATACTTTAGTAGTTTTATAATTAGAGCGTAAGATGAGATTCATTTTGCTTAATTTTACTGAGCATTACTGATAAGTGTTGTAGTATGTTGTACTGTAAATTAAGGTATACTTAAAAACTTCTCATATTTTATATATTTTATTATTTAACTTGCAGTATTCTTACACTACCTGCATATTTCTAAATACATATAACTCTAATCCAATTAGAGATGTAAAGGCTTATGTGTATTCTGCATGGCAATGATTCTTGCTTCCTTAAGTTCCTTAAGATCCTCTTAATAAACGTGTGTTATAGGTTAAAAAGCAAAATGGGGGGACAAAATACATTTCAAAAGTTAAAAAAAAAAAAAATCACATTTATTTACTAAGATAAATTTTAGAAACCGCGCTATCAATAAAAGTTTCTTTGGTTCAATATTAAATAGAAAACATTGGAAAATAACAAATGTCTGTATTTAAATGACCAGTTTCTTTACGGCTGGAAAACTTGGAAGAGTTGGAGAACTAAAAAACTTAGAAAGCTTATCAACCCTGTTATTTTATAAAGTTATAATTTAATTAATTAATATCTTCAGCTAGCCACATTATAGAACTAGCGTATAACCCGAACGTGTAGTAAGACTTGATGCTATATATATATATAACAACTATGCTCTACAAATTAGATAGAGGTCAATCATTATCATCCTCCGCCTCAAGATGCAGATGCAAAATAAATCTAGTGAGGTCACATGGATGACCTGTGGTCGTGCGTTTTCGGATCCGCTCGGAGCGCCGAGACGCCCCCAGCATGGCAGGCGCCCAACATACCAAGGCGTCGCGTGCCAGAGGGTCGGACCTGCACGAAAGTGCACGGAGACTGTCGAAGGAAAAGGGGGCCCTACGGTCGAGGATGGGGGCCGGGTTCCCGATGCGTCGAGACGAGAAACCTTCGTGGACGGTGATGGGACGACGCTTTCTCGCTCCTAACAACGACGACCAAGAAGGATCAACTATGAATTATTTCGACGAGTCTACGAACCTCGGGAAAAACCTAGAATTTTTTCTCACTTTACCAGTCAAATGAGGACGAACTTTTTTTTGTAACCGAAGAAAAAAAAGTAAAAACGAATTTCAAATCACAGAAGGGGGCCATATTATATTAATATTTTAAGATAGTGAAGTGTACAAGTCTTAGTGTGTGTGTTTAGTTAAAAATCAGCCGTTGTGGACAGTTTCTCTTTGTGAAACGGGATTGTGTTATTTTTTTTATCTTTCCACGAAATTTTCGACGGAATTATCTGCGAATTAAAGAGACGATGCCTGCGCCAAGTGTCAGTGACATTTCTATGTGTCAAAATTTTACCAGTTGTGTCGCCCTTATTCCCGTATCTCGTTTAGTCGCTTGGAATCTATTCTCGTCAAAATGTTAGATCTATTTCTTTAAGTTTACATTGTTAAACTTTGTCTCTCCATCTTTCTCAGCTGTCTTAACGATTTCATCACTCGAAAGAAACAAAGTAAAGAGACAATGTGTAGGTAGGTGTGTTTGGGTTTATTCCTGCGTCGCTGTGGAATGTCGAGATTTTAGTGACAGCCACGGACAATCCAGCCCCGGGTGTTGTCGGACGATGATGTCGGTGACCGGGGTGCACTCGCCTCGCCTACCCGACGCCGCCGTCGCGACGGACCGTGAGAGCATTAAGCAGCAGCAGGTAGTGGCGAGAAGTAGTGGTGCTGGTCCGTGGTGCGGGCTCCCGGTGCCGACCGTTGCCTTCCCTCCGGTGTGGTGGAAGTCAGTCTACTAGACCAGGATGCCCGTGAGCACCGGTTCTGCAGTTGCCAACGGTGACCGCGCCGCCAAACGGTGCAAGCATTGTGAAGGTAGGTCTCACGTGCTGCTCTAAGCCTGGTAAAAACAACACATCCGATATATCGGGGGCTATAAGGAGCACCAGGGATGCGGGAACGTTTTTTTTTGAGGGGTGGGTGGTTGGGTGGGGGGCCTGGACATAAATGAATTTAGGGTTCCCTCAAATATGAAATTGGCCTCCTTAGTAAATTGGAATGCACTGCAACGTTTTTTTTAATCAAAACTAAAGAATCAATGGGCGACCCTCCAAGCGGGCGCCTTCAATTTTTAAAGAATGCTGACACACCCTACCAACCCCTACTCTCGTACCTTTACCCCCGAGGAGTACATATCACACACGCTTACTGTCTGTCAAAAATCTACAGCACATGATTATTTTTACCTTTAATGACAGAATTTCTGATAATTCTAAGGAACTCTATTTACTTTCAACAATAAGTTTAATCCCGGTTGGGTGTGATGAGCCGATTTTTTTTTTTACCAATGGCTTCCTACTTTTACTCCACGCAAATTCTTGTACACTTCTTCTAATGTTTTACCTTTCTCAACCTTACCTTGTTAAAGAAAATATATACGTATAACTCGGGTGGATAGTGGGTTGCGAAACACGAAAAAATGAAGGTCAAGCCAGACCGATGACTAGTAAGTTTATTTTGTCAATATATTTCCGGACTAATAATTATCAATATGTTGGGGAGAGAGGAGAGAAGTAAAAGAGAGAGAGAGTATATTGGTTTTATATACAACCGTTTTCTATTCAGCTTCACTGGGTCAATAATTTCCAAATTACTTTATGAGCGTGTCATTTATCTTTTTCATTAATTTTGTACTATAAATTATGAAGGTCCTATTTATAACGCTCAGGGTTTTGTCTCAGTAACTACAAAATATAATTTTATATTACCTTAACCTGTTATTAGTTATCAATTATTATTGGTCTCTTATGACATTTTAAACAATTTACCTTAAGAACTGTTTTTAGATAGAAAGTTAAGTTTCTGACCTTAAAACACAGAAAATTTCTTCTTTTATCATCGCCAAAATCGTTTTATTGTCACACTAATTATTTTTCAAATTGTAGAGCTGCTTTAAAAAAATAATATATGAAATAGCTTCGTAAATGTTTACATAGAACGTGAAATGTTTACCTTTCGCATGTTTAGCTTTCATTTACTCAAACTCGCATACACTGTTATTTGAATAGGAAGGATTCTTATCTTACAGCTAGAAAAGCTACTAGATCTATTTTCACGAATTCATATGCTAAGTCACGTTACCTACAGCTGTCGCTCTTGATAGATGATATTAATACCTCCAAACTAACACGAAGAAGATCGTAAAATTCTATCACTGTTGATTGATAATTTTTTTCCAACAGTTTCTTCCTATGAAAATAGGTAGGACTTATAACTCATGTGTAGTTTGTGTTATGATTCAAATAGTGTCTAATCTTATGCCTATTTGTTTCTGAGAGATGAATCATATTGGGGATTCGTGCCTCGTTTTTTGACATTTATCATAAAATTAAGTTGACTGTCCTTATCCTTGGACAGCAAAAAAAAAAAAACTTATGGCGTTGGATATACCATTAAATTTATCTGGTCGTCTGAAACATGGCTGGTGTGTCTACTAATGATATAGCCCATTTTGGTTGGTTTTTAATTTCTCTTTTCCCTCAATATGAAGGAGGGGGGAGGAGGGGTATGGGATATTTCTTGTTATTTCAGTGTTAATAATGTTGTTTCCCTTTATTTGTTTTCATCTAGCTTACAATATATTTTTCAATATCTGCACAAAACAAAATTAAATGTTACACATCCAGAATATAATTTTCTTTTAAACAATGGGTTATGGATGATGATTTAAGTCTGGCATTCCTGGATCAATCAGTGATAAAATATTTGGTGGGCTAAGAGCATTATTCCAATTTCAGTACCCTTGTATTAGAACTAAAATTAAATGTGCTTCTTAAATTTAAAATAGTTTTGTGTTCCGAATGGCAAAGCTATGGATATTTTGATTATTGTCATACTAAAATACATCTTGGCAGATGACAAGTAAACTGCTTAGTTACATTTAGACAAACTTTTTTTTTAGCAACGCGTCTTAGTACCCGTTCAGGTTATACGCTTATAAACTAATTACGCTAGTGGTTATAGGGATTAGGAAGGATATATTTAGAGGAATTGCATCCATATTTTCGTTTAGAAAAAAAGAGTGTGGAAAACTATTTCGGAAAAATCACCCTCACTACACCTGACTGAGGTTTGAACCCCGATCTCCCTGCAATCGGCAGACTACCGCGATAGCAGTGTCTTAGACCGAGTGGCCAGAGTAGCGGGTCACTTTTCTATTAAAATGAAGTATTTATTGATGATTAAACTTTTATTTGAACCATTATATGTAAGCTCAAGTTTAAATATGATACCCGCCTCGGTGGCGTAGTTGGCTAACGCGCTTGTCGTATTGAGCTCGACTGCTGAGGACGGGGAGATCGAGGTTCGAATCTCGGTCGGATGAACTGGGGGTGGTTTTTCCTAAATGGTTTTCCACTCTCCCTCCACCAAAATGCGGGTTCACTTCCTCTAATTCAACCTTCCCAATTCCTAATCCATTAGAGTAATTAGTACTTAAAAGCGTATAACCCGAACGGGTAGTAAGACGCGGTGCTAAATATTATTATTATTTTAAATATGTTTAAATAAAATAGTTAAACAAAGCACAAGTATAGGGATGTGTAAAATAGATTTGAGTAAATACACTCGCCTTGGTGGGGACGGAGGATAGGAAAACCATATAATTAAATATCGTTGGAGGGATATCCCTAATTCACTCGACCGGGATCTGAACCCCGCCCTTTCCATCAACTCTGATTTAAGTCCAACTTCCTTCCTTCCCCGTGTACACGGGTGATGTTTTTTCATACATATTCAATTAAAGTATAATATACTTTAATTGAATATAATAATAATAATAATAATAATAATAATAAGCTTCACATGATAGCATTATCATGTGAACGCTTTTTTTTTACTTTCTCATATAAAAAGTAAGTACCTATTGTGACCGTGAAATAAATCCATCTCAAGATTATGACGAATTTTTACAGTTAATGTGAACATGAACCCAAAAAAATAATGTTCACCCTAGCCCTTAAATTAAAGGTAGTTTACTGATGAGTAATTTTTTTGAATTCTAAATTTGTTAGAAATAGCTTTCCAGATTTTGTTTAAACTGCATACCTAATATTTTTTTGACACGAAAATTAGCAATATATCATTGTTTTTTGGGCAAAAATTTGTTGAAGGTTAGTTTATTGATGACTAAATTTGAACATGTTGATATATTTTACAAATGGCTCTAACAATTTGGTTCTAAATAGGTATCTTGGGAATGTTTGACATTACAAATAAATGTGTAGGCCTATACTTGTTTTTGGGACAAAAACTAATTAATGGGTAATTTACTAAAGACTGAGTTTTCAAAAAGTGGATTTTTTGAAAAATGTTATTAACGATTTGATTCCAAATGGGTATTTTGTAAGTATTTGACATGAAAAATAACTCTGTATGCTTGGTTTTGGGTAGAAATTCGATAAAAGGTTGTTTACTAATTTGAGTGAGTTTTAAAATTAGAATTTAAAAAATATAGCTATAACGATTTTGCTTAAAATATACATCTAGGTAGTATTTGACATGAACGTGACAAATAAATATTTATATTTGTTTTTCGTTTCTAAATTCAGTCTTGGGTTGTTAGTTTACTGTTGATTTATTTAGGAGTTTGAATTTTATAAAAAATTGCTTTAGCGATTTATTCAAAATCAGTATCTATTTTTGTCTGTATACTAAATATTTGTATAGATTTGTTTTCTAAAAAAAAATAGAAAAATAATAGACGTTAACTATTTATTGATTTTTGTAATATTGATTTTAAAAAAATAGCTCTTAACGATTGGGTTCAAAATTGGTATTTGGGACTATTTACGCTATCAATAACAATGCATTTTTATTCATCTAAAATAAATTAATTTAAGGGTAGTTTGCTTACTATAAATTAAAGAAAATTTGAATTATTTGGAAATTGACCTTGAAGATTGAATTCAAAATCGGTATTTGTGGATAGTTGTTAATGATAAATAATATATATTTTTTATGTTTACAAATAGAGTATTGTGATTAACAAGATGATATGTTGGTTTTTATGAGGAACACCTACTTAAGGATAATTTACTAAAAAACTATTTTGGAAAATTACCTTAGAAGCTATTAAGAATACACAATGTGAAAAAGTGTGTGCTATTGTGTCTTAATAGTTGTTTTACCACCGCGTTTTACCACCTGTTCAGGTTGTACGTATATGTACTAATTATGCTAGTGAGTTAGGGATGACGAAGGTTTAATTTAAATTAAGTATACCCGCATCTGCGTTGGAATAGTGGAAAACTATTTTGGAAAAACCACCCTAAGTACACCCTTCTGGAATTCGAACCCAGATCTCCCTGTCATCGGCAGTCTAGTCTAGCATTAATATTACGCTACCGAAGTATTTACTCTTTGTTTTAAAAAAGATTGATGGAATTGGTTTAGATTAAATATATTTGATATATTTAATGTATTTATAATTAACAAAATATACCTTGAACTTTTAATTCACACATACTGAAACCATTTTATGATAATAAAATCATTATAATTATTTTCGTTATTTGTCAAGTTTAATATAATTTTATTATAGACTATTAAGTACTGCTTATTTAAAACAACAAAATTTAAAATTTAATAATCAAGAGTAAGCACATTTTAAATATTGATTTAGGGAAAATAATTTTACATACACACATCTATTCAACAAGTGACCGTCCAATTTTAATAGGAATAGCCTTTTCTGACAGCTAGAAAAGTTATAATAGTGTGATTTTCATTGTAAGATCCTTTTAAATAATACAAACATTTTTTTTTGCACCCAGAACTGATAAAATCTTGCTATTTAATGTTATTTTATAATTGTTGGTAATTTATATCAAAGGAGACAGTTGCAGATCACGTGATTTGACGTATGAATACGCGAAAGTATATAAAATAGCTTTTCTAGCCGTTAAGGTCTTTCCCATGAACATTCGACTCAATATATACTTTAACGTATTATTAAGTAAGATCAGATATTCATCAGTAGCTTTTAATAGATATTTAAATATATTTTCATAAACGATCAAATAACTTTAATAATATGGTATATTACTTTAAATGCTGACCCAAAAAAAATTGTTTTTATTAAACGCTCTATTTTATGAAAATTAAGCTGTAAGTGTAATACAAAACAAGTTTCAGTTCATTGATCACTGCTATGATATATATTATATATATGTACATTTTACCATATTGATGTATTCTCCCTTTCAAACTCTCTTCGTTAAGTCGTTAAAAATCGTATAAACGTTCTTGACGTGGCCGCCTCTTGAAAACAACTGCGACCCGCTTTGCGCCTTTGAGACTCGTTATCCGCCTTTCACAACTGCTCTGCGGCTAGTGGGTTTGCGCAGGCGCACTTGTTGTCACAGAGGCAAACGCAACTTGTTAGGCTGCCGAGTGGAACACAAAATGTTTATCCAAAAGAATAAGTGAAATCGCTCTTCTTAGAACAAAAGATTTATAGTGTATTGAAGTAAATCACAGCCGTCAAATGTTCGCGAAAATACTCGGTGGTAGCGCCGTTCTTGGAAAGCTGCCGCGAAGAGGGTGGAGGGATGAATTTGACCATCCTTGGTAACATATCTGATTTTTAGTTTTACCCCGTTAACTTGCAGTAATTTCGTAGGATAATATTTATTATTATACATGCTTGTGTACCGAACTACCAAAACAACTTTTCATACATTTTATGCAATCAGTTCAAGTATCTTAAAGACACTTCTTTCTCTTAGTTTTAATATTTGTCAATTAGTTTGGAGTATATTTTTACCTAAAGCACCACCAACATATACTGACCTTGTATTAAGACTTATTCTCACAAAAGTCATAAATGGTATCAGAGGTTACCTGGTGGTCTAGGGGTAAGGTGTCGAAGTAAGTCGGTAAGGTGTGTTGTGCTGAGGGTACGGGGCTCAATCCTCGGACCCGGCACAGGTTTATCTTATTGCCAAACCCTTCCTTCACCTCTGACAAGACTTGTATTAATCACAATTTGCGAATGTGTGGAATACTAGACCTTCCACCGTGGTTCGGATCCCACGTTAAACTGTAGGTCCTCCATTTCATCTCGCAATCACCCTACCATTACACATTAGCGTAAGGGCGTACAAACCGAACGGGTAGTAAGACGCGGTGCTAATAATAATAATACTGAAATCGTCTAATTAAAGGAATCCTGTAGGATCGAGCTTATTTCATATGGGACATCTATGATTCAAGAGTTATTTGGTGGCCGAGTGGTCTTAAGTAGGAGATGTAGGGGACGTGTGAAAAGGCAAGTATTTTTGCAGTTTTTATAGCAAAACCTTTTTTTTTGGTCAAAATGAATCAAATATTGCTTTTATACAAACACAAGTTTAATTTTCTTCACATAGTGATATAAACGGTTGTTGAATATCTATCATTAGCATGGCAGCATTATATGAAACTTTTTAAACGAAGGGAAAACGTCATTAAATTCCAGGATGCCCTTGACCAATATTTAAGAACTGTTGATGTCACTATGTGAAGACAATTAAACTCCGTTTGTACCGAAACAATATTTGATTTATTTTGGCTAGAGATAATTTTTGCTATATAAGCTGCAAAACCCCAGGCTAATATCTGGCCCTTTAGTGCAGTGGTTAGTGTGCACCTGCATGGATACGAGCCTAGGGGTATTGGGTTCGATTCCCGGCTAGTACCTTGGGTATTTTTCCCCTAAGGGGAATTATCCCAACAGTTACCACAAACTTCATAATCACTATCATCACATCATCTCATTGCGGGTATGACATGTAATCAACCTATGGCGTACCCTGGGCAACGTTCTGTAATGCCAGAGTCTACACATAAAGCGACCGAACCTGGATGCTATGTCCCTCCTGGTCATATATGCCCAACGATAAAATAAAAAAAAGAAGCTTGTATAGTAAAGAGTAACTGTTCCGAAATTTAAATGTCACAAACTTTGAGATGGCTAGTTGGAATTCAACTTCGACCCTCACACGTCATTCCGTGCGGCAAATACTGATTTTTTTTTATTGACATAACGCAGTCAATTTTGTCCCATCATCAATTGGTATACCCCTTAAGGCGGCTCCTTTAGTAGCTGAGATATTGCCGATAAGATGTTGCTCTAAGTTTTAATATTGACAAAACCTTTGACATTACACGAGTTTGGTGTTTATTGAAACATAAAACTATTTTCTATGACCCTATGGTCCCACATATATTTGTAAACATAATCGAAAAGCTCTAATTTTCCACTCTGAAAAGGCCAAAATTCCACATATTTCTGTTGATCACTAAGACCTAAATACCCGGGAATCTAAAGATAAATGGTTTATGAATGTATATTTGTGAATCGAATGATGTGATTTAAACGAGGTGTCACAACACATTGTATTGTCATTTGTGTTTTCCTCATCCCCTGTTTGTTCTCCTATTGTTGGACAGATCCAACCAGAAATGCTATAAGCCCACTTGGTTTCTAGCGTGTATCGATATTGTAATATTTTTATCACCACGTCTTACTACCTCTTCAGGTTATACGCATATATAATAATTACTCTAATGGGGTAGGAATGAGGAAGCAAGCAACATTTTAGAGGAAATCCGTCCGCATTTGCGTGGAAGGAGATTGCTAAAACATTTAGGAAAAACCACTCCAAGTAGATACGACCGGGATTAGAAACCCGTTCTCCCTGACATTAGAGGGCCAGTTTAACACGAGAGTAACGCCTTAGACTAGGTCACTGAAGAATATATTTATGAATTTCTATTCGACTATTCTAGGCCCTTAAGAAGGAGCTTTACGATTGAAGGGGCTACCCACAACCCGCATTTCACCCATTTACCCAAAGGTTATTCTTATTCTGAT
>CABFOV010006660.1:8699-27668 GCA_902141375.1 Timema poppense | reverse complement strand
GTGGGGGGGGGGGGGGGGGATGTCAGAATCAAGACTTACCAAAAAATATACTTTTTTCCAGAGTATTGGAAAGCTGTAGTTGTTGATAGGTGAGATATCCATGCCTTCCATTCAGACTTATTCCCCTTTCCCCCGAACTGGGATGTTGTGTCTGACCCAGTAAATGCATGAAAAAAGAGAAGGGCTTTGGCTTTGTCAGGTTCTAGTTCTTCGTACAATTGGTTAATACAATAAAATTGGAATCTATTTCTTCGGCCAAACTCCACCCGCACTGGGATGTCAGGGTATTTACTTAGTATGAAAGAAAATACTAGAGGGATTATGATGACTACATTGGTGTCAACTGTCCTAACCATCACTTTTGTGAAGCCACGTCACGCGCCTGAAGGCAAAGGCGTGTATTGGCTTCTCCGTGGTCACCATCTTCCAATATATTCTTCGTGTTCAAAGCAGTCACTGAACTTTCTGTTGTAATGTAAACCTCTTTTCCCTTTGGTGGATTCATTTCCATTACATAGCAAGTGAGGAAATTGAAAAATTCCTTTTTATTTTCTCTATGGTGTAAACACGTAAGGAGATTATTTAGAAGTTTGCCATTCCATGTCACATTCCTCCTCTTCCCATTTCCTGTCTTTTGTCTGCAAGAGTCCTTCAGTGAGGCTTCAGAGTAAAAGTCCCAAACAATGTCAACTCTGTGGAAATCTTGAAGTTGATTCATCAACCAAGATGAACGGTCAGAGTAGCATAATCATGAAGATATTTCCAGTACCTCTTCCCAATAAATGAACCACTTCACTTCACTTCCATCATAAATCTTAACTTGAAACACTAAAATCTAGGTTATGTTATGCTTCCTAACTTTCTACTCACATGCACAGTAGACAAACACTTATCAACATATACCTGCCATGAACAATATTTATCACATGACAATGTAAATATAATGTACAATACACTAACTACACTTATCACGTTCACAACAGCGATATCAGATACAAGGCACGACATCCAACTTGCTGTAATGGAAACTGGCACAGTGTTCTCAACAACAACAACAATAGTCATTCAGACACAACTGGGATTCCCCGACTTGACTACCTCCACAGCTCCTGTGTTGGTGTTGCCCTTGCGTTTCAAAATTTATATCTTGAATATTTTACATCATATTTAAACTTATTATATATCAAGTTAAAGCTCTTTCAGATGTTATAGAACATACTTTTTCATAACATTGATCGTTTTCCAGAAAATTAAAATAAATATTAATATAAATAAATATTTTTCATAAAGTATTAAATTTATCTAATTTTAGTCATGATTATGGTTACTTGTCTTTATTTATGATAAAATCAATTACTTTGGAGCTTAAGCTACAATTTAAAAAAACATCGTGATTGGAAAATCGGTTGTGGGGATGATGAGATTTTAAAAAAGCGTTCCAAAAATTTAAATTGGAGGTGTATTTCAAATTGGAAGACAGACAATTTTGGCACCCGACCCTAAAACGCATTGGATACCCACGTACTTTAGGTGTGCCAAGTTTCATACTTGTGTTCTGCTGGTACCGATCCATGCCATCTTTTTTGATAAGGGACTAGACTTTATATCTAATTAGGAAGTGTAACATCTTCCGACCAACATTTTTAAAGTTCCTTCTTGTGCAATCTTAAACTAACTAATGAAATCTCAAGATAATTATTGCACTTAATGAATTAAAATAAATTAAAGATTTAAAAAATCTTACTCCGCACACACTGTATAAACGAACAAGATATTTGTCTAAGCATGATTATAAGATAAGTAAAATAAGGTAATAGATATTGTTACAAAAATACACAATCTATTCACTGGAATTATATTTTTAAATTTAAAATTTTCAGACCTTAATGCTTATTTGGAATAGTCAACACTTGCTAAATTTCAGTTTTATTCCACACAGAGAAATATTAGTATCTATTAATTTATGAAATTTTGGCCCCCTCTCTCCTGGGGGGAATGTCTCCCCATATGTCACTCATAAATTTCAAATTTTAAGACTCATTTAGTTATCTGGAGTTGTCCTTCAACCTACTTGCCAAAATTAGATTTTTTATTGTACATAAAAGTTATGTTTCGATTTATATCCTCTCCCCCTCCCCCTTTTTTCATGTACTACCATCTAAAAAATTAAGTTTTTCAAACTTTTATGATTATTAATTTGGAGCGAACTCTTTACCTAAGTGTAAAATTTTATTTTTCCACTTCATCTTAAAAAGTTTATTTATCATCTTTATATTTTTATACATCCTGGAACCCCATTTTGAAATTTTACGCTTTTAGATTTATCTGGTTGTATGGTGTATTCTTTCTCTCGTTCTACCAAATTTCAGTTTTCTAGCTCATCTGAAAATGGGGTTTCTTTTCTACTTCTGTTCTACTTTCAGCTTTAAAAGATAGTTATGATGCATAAATACGAATCATAGGTTATGAAATGATGAGTAATCGGGATGTAGTGTTATAACAAATGAGCGATCATTATAGGTTGAGTGATTCCTCGATCCTATTAATAAACTAACATTACGTTTTATTTAAGTATCATGCATAGTGATGATCCTTGAATGATTGAGTCTTATCTATGATCAATGATAAAGTAAAGAAACCATAGTATATGTATTTATGAAGGTATTTAAATGTCTATTAATATATATACATATATATATATTTGATGTTTGATATGATGATAGATATGTATGACTATAATGTATGTTGGCCTATATGTATAACAATAATGTATGTTGGTTTGTATGTATGATGGTATATATATTTTATAAGTTGTGTATATGGAGATATGTTTTTTATTTAGCACCTTGTCTTACTACCCGTTCGAGCTATACGTTCAAAGTATGAATTAGGTATGGTACAAGATTGTAGTCAACGAAGAATAGTCAAATGTTCTATAAGCATGACACATTACTCTATCATGTATGTTGTTTGTTTATGATCGAGGAATGATTAAAAAAGTGATCTTAGTATGATGTGTAAATAACAAATAATTGTCGTTTATTATGATATCCGCTATATTCAATTATATATGACTAAATTTGGAAAAGTATGTTGAGTCCGAATGAAGTCTAATTAAGTCTTGTGAAGTCTTGGGAAGTCTGGTCTGATAAAGTCTTGTTGGTGTAACTTTAAGTTTGTTTAAGTCTGTTGAAGTCTGTTAATGTATGTCGAGGTACAATAAAGTATTGTTAAAGTATTAATTAAGTTTTTATGAAGTCTCCATGAAGTATCTTTGAAGTTTTGTTTAATTGTTTTGAAATCTGTTAAAGTCTGTTGAAGTCTTGTTGGAGTATTTTGAAAAATTTTGAAGTCAGTTTAAGGTCTGTTGATGTATGTTGAAGTATTTTGAAGTCCGTTAAAGCCTGTTGATGTATGTTGATATCTGTTGAAGCATATTGATGTATATTTAAGTCTACGAGTCTGTTTGAGGGCTGTTGAAATCTATTTAAGCCTGTTGATATGTTGATTTATATTCTGAAAATTTAAAAATGACACCTCGACACGGGAATCGAGCCTGGGACCTTTGGCTTAGTACACCAATGCTCTAACCACTGAGCTATCCAGGAATATCGTCCAGTGACAAGGGTCATTCTTCACTCATATTTTAATGCGGTCTCTATAATGGACGTATGGAACTCGTCGGCTACAAATGCGTGATTTTATTAAGATCACGAGCTATCAGATAACGCAGCCATCGTATACACCTCTGCTTTAAAATCTGAGTGAAGAAGGCCCCTGGGCACGGGCCGATTCCTGGTTAGCTCAGTGGTTAGAGCCAGAGCTCCTGGGTTCGATTCCCGTCTTCAGGTGTCATTTTTCAACTTTCAGAATATGATAACTAGATGAAGTAATCCTTCACTGTGGGTGAGAAAAACCTATGCTATCATGAATATAAGGTTTGGTAATTGAATACACATCAAACCCGCGTTTCCCCTTTGTAGATGTGTATGAATGAAAATGCTAGGTTCAATGTAAGATGTTTCATGACTCTGATAAGAGTTAGATAATTAAATGTTTAGCTTGAAAGAAGAAGGGGAAGGCTAGAAATGGAGGGAGAGAGATTGAAAGAGTACAGATATAAAAGGCTTGCAAGAGTATCTGCAAACTTGTCTGATCTTATTCCAAGACATAGGGAGATTCCTTTCTCAAATGTGGAGGTGTGGTAGTGCTAGAAAACATACATTTATAGAGGTCGCATCTATCATCTATCATCAATTTGAAGAATAAGAAGTGTAACTTTTAATACCGTATTTTAGATCAGGGTATGTGATAGGACGTTGGCTATCCACCCAATAAGATTGGAAGTGACTTCTCTAAGAGACAAAGTTAAGATTATTACTATATATATAAGGATGAGAAGGTGTACCTGTCATGCTTTTACATTAAAGGAGGAGATGTAGTTTACCGCTATGACAGCCCGTGATATCGCTAGTCTTACTCGTCGAGTAGGGTCCTGATCTACCTGGGGACTTCTGTTTGGGGGTAAGGGACCAGGGACGGATGCCTGTATAGACTAAGAGGTGGACGTAATGTCTTGAAGGAGAGAGGAGGGGGGGTAGGTTGAGATGGCTGGGTCGGAGAGGCTGGTAGAGCAGGGTGTAGGATGAATTTTTCCATTTTGAGTTTGATTGTTGTGTCGCGATGCGTGCTAGCAGTAAGTTTAAGCTGAGGAGGGTGGTTGTGATGTCGGGAAGTCTTGAAGGTTGGAGTGAAATCTAGGAGAATTGCATCGCCATTTATAGGGAGGGATCCGTCATGGATTATTGTTGTTGGGGGGTTGAAATAAAAGTTAATAATAAAATGAAAAAAGATGGATGCATAACATTACAATGAAGCAGCGTCATGTATGAGTGGTATTTACCACTATGAGGTCTGGGCTTTAGGGCATTAGGGTTCCGGAGATTATTGACTCTGAAGTATAAAGGCAGCCATATTGAAATTTGGCAGCCATCTTGAATCCGTTATCTCTAGCTGTAGGATATAGGGAATTTTAATGGTCAATTTAATGTTTCACATCAGTCCATAAGGCTTTTTTGGTGGTCATCTCTAATTTACAGTCTGTTCATAAATGTCTTAACATGTCTAGATTGAATTTGTATTTATTAATATTTTGAAATGTAAGCTTTGGCAAACATTTGAATTTTAATTCTACTAAGACGTGTTACCACAAGTAAACACTTGTCCAAACTAGTTTTATGGCATCCATCTTGAATTTACAACCTGTTCAGACGTCTCCAGATCAATCGAGACCTATAATGACCTGTCTGAATCCATCCGTACCTGTAGGAACCTATACAAACCTGTTGAGACATCCGAACCATCACGCACACACTCTAAATGTTGATCAGAAGCGGTCTTTCTATAATACATTTTAGAATCACACAACTTTGCAATGAAAAGCTATTTTTACTTTCTCTCGACACCTTGGACAGTAAGTATTGTGATCTTTAAAAACGTTGAACTTAAGATTTTGATGAATGTTGATGTTTCATGACTGCCTGAAACCAAAAAAGTTGTTTTCACAATGCCATCTTCTGTTTGTCTGTCTGTACCTCAAGCTAGAGCCAAAAATATTTTTACTGATTGGGTTAAAACTGGGTATCTGGGCTTTTTATAAGGTCTCCCGGGGTCTTTTTTGGGATTATATATCCAACCATAAATCTTCACTGAAAGAAAAAAATAGAAAAAAACGATTTTATCAAAATTAACTTTAACGATTTTAATTAAATTATGTATATAGATCTATGTATTTCTCTTAAGTATCACCTTTGAGGGTACCTTAAGTGGGGTAAATTGTCCAATTTTCATTTGTTCTCCACATTTATTGAGATAAAAATTATCTCATCTTTGTAAAGTTGCATCAATATTAAAGATAAAAATATTTTGTTTGAAATATATTTTTATAATACCAATAATTTGTGAGCTATATGCTATAATATATAGTTTGTAATTCAAGTATTTGAAAACAAATTTGATTCTTATGCTCTTTGGTAGACAAATATGTTTATATTTTCTCAATATTTATGTAACAGTGCTCCTAGTTCCTAGTGCCATAGAGTAAGTGACAGTGGATATTTTTCATTTATGATCTAATTTTTCTATAACAACTATTATTTCGTTTCACAAATCTAACAATTTTTCAGAAAATGTCTGTTTTAAGATAAATCGGGGGAAAGTCTTTGCGGTGCACCGTACCATTTATATCAAAGATTTTCGGGCATATTGTTCAGATTGGAAATATCTGCCAATGTAAAGTACCTTCAAAGTAATTTTCAATGGAGAGTGAGATACATACACCCTTTGGTTGGTAAAGATAAACATTTCCGAGATAAGAATTTTAGGAAAAAATAGCCTTAAGTCAATTTGGATGAAATAATATTTTTTCTCTCTTAGCCCCTAAGTAAACCATCCCTTATGTTATGGTTGAATGGATGAATCCATAAACCCCTCTGGAGAGCAATATTAAAATTCTGGATATTAATTTCTAGTTGGGTCGGTCAAATCGTTTCAGCTCCAGTCTCAGTAAGAGGTGACAGATGGCATTGGAAAAAATACTTGTTAGGTTTCGGTTTGCTATCATAATACTTTCTCTACCTGAGGGGCCCAAAGAAAGAAAAGCAAGCTAAGTGCTCTGTTAACTCATGAACTGTAGTGATTTGAAAGTAATTATTCACCAATTTTACTATAGCTTGTTCGAACAGCGTAATATAATTTTTACTGACTTTAAAATTACTGCAAAGACTAATAATTAGTCTTGTACAATAAAAATAATATTTTCAATGATATTACATTTGGAATTTAATCGATTTGTATGATTTGTACTTTTGCCGAAATAGCTTTATTAGAGAACCCTTCCTTCCTAACGTGTCTGATGGTGTTTGCTGATCCTCCTTAACATGCGCTTTACGATACCTCTAGAACCCTGTCCAAACCATGGTTTCTTCTGGATCAACAATCTCAGTGGCCTTTTAATTAAATAATACACGCTTTAGTGGCTGAACAGTCTAAGGCGTCACTCTAGAATGGCCTGATGATGACGGGGAGATAGGGCTTTGAATTCCGATCGGATCTACTAAATGGTTTCCCACTCTCCTTCCACGCAAATGCTAGTAGATCACCTCTAAAATGCTTCCTCCCTCATCCCTACCCCATTATAGTAATTATCATATATGTGTACAACCTGACAGGTAGTAAGTCACGGTAATTGTAAAAATAATTCTGTATAGGAAGTTATTGATGGTAAACACATGATTGTGTTTTAAATAAGGACTAAAAGTGTCTCATTTTACTAGAAATGTTATCTCACCATGAGACAATCTTATAATACTTAACGCAAAATTAAATATGATACCTGTATTGTATTATATACAATAAATTGACTGCTATTCTTGAATATCGATTTAAATATAGAATATTTACTTATGTAACTATGGCAAAACAAATACATTAGCTCGTATACCTTAGGCCTACAATATTTTGTGAAACCAAACAATGTTGTTTAGAATATTTTGGTTATATTAATAATACAAATATTATTTTTGTTATTAATTTTATATCTATATGATACAGTCAGTGTTATTTTCACCGTAATATTAATATAACTTTTATATTTAGATAATTTTTCAAATATTATTTATACAATAATCTAAATATGTTAATATATTTTCTAGAACTGGTTGCTTGGTTCCAAGCTAGAAGATTATGGTATATATTTGAAAGTATATAGCTAAAATATATTTGGTATTGTAATATCGGTATCACTTCTACAATTTAGTATTTCCTCAATAAATTATACAATGCAGTGGTAACATTTTAGTTTTCGTATTTCACTCAGGCATTTTGGCATAAGCATTAATATTATGACAAAAAATGATATAATTATAACTATTGTGGGACATTGACTGATTTATTAATAATATAATTTAGTTAATTTATTATATCAGACTTAATCTATTTTTTATTTCTTAAAAATTCATAGTGGTTATTTATTGAACAATGATGTTCATATTATATTATAGTATAGATGTTTCTATCATAATGATGTATCTATTCCAACTAATCATTCTTGTGTACCGGCCACAGGCGTTTAAAAATACGAATACTTTTTATTTGAATAAGAGCAAACGTTAAAAATTACAATCACTTGAAAAGTTCTGACAAAATATTTATTAAATTTATGTAATGTGGTCTATTGTCATAAAACATATTTTATCTATGTATCAATCTACCGTTTTATATGTGTTATCAAAACTACAGTAGCCCCATGGCTTCTTTGGTGCTGATTGACAGCTCACAGCTGACTTCTGACAGTCAACATTTAGTTATATACCTAAATTTTGACCGTCACAGGTGACAGCTGCTAAACACAAGTTCTTGCAGATCCATATGGTCCGGCGTAGGGAGACATAATTTGGTCTAGTAACTTTTCAGAGCTGTCAGTCAGCACCAAAGAAGCCATGGGGCTACTGTATTTTGTATTTTCTTGACTATATGTGTGCACTTTTACTTCTTAATTATTTGGTAAACTTTTTATTTGTTGATATAAGATATAAAAAGACTGTGAAGAGATATAAACATATCCTAGTAATAGTTTCTTACACAGAAATGTTAAGAAATATTAATATAATTGAAAATATAAACATAAGAACTATAAAAGAATTGATCTCTTTTTTATCTAGTGAGTGTTAGTATTATTAATTATTTGATATTGTTATATCCTCAATCCATATAGGGTATCTTGAATACGGTAAGCCTACTTAAATTATTCCAAACTTCTTATCTTCATTTAGCGATAGCAAAATTCCTCTGGAATTTTTATCGTGTGTCATAATTACAATACACCTAGTCCAACTTAGCTTTATACAAAGAAAATGTAACCTTTCATAATTATTGTATTCATCATAAAATACAGTCATATGTTTCTACTTGTCACACATATCAATGAGTTAACTCTCTTCTTATAGCAAAAGATATGTCCTAAAAGGTCTTGGAAGCACAACTAAGCGTATACTTTATTATGTATTGAAAAATGTATCTAAATTCTATGGAAAATAAATAGTGTTAACTATAATTTAAAAACATTACTGCATTTTTTATTAATTCCACCGTCTCCCGTGTGTTTGGCAGCGTCCCAGTCGAGCACAGTGAGCAGCGTCACTAGCGCCGGGGCGAGACGAACAGAGGAACCACAAAGAACAATATTTAGTCGTCAAGGCTCAACCACACAGAATGGCGAAGACACTGAAGACACGATGAAAAATTTAAGGAAAACTTTCGCAGGAATTTTTGGTGATATGTAGATGTAGCCATTGTATTAATTATGAGTTATACTTTTTTTCACAAAAAATTATACATATTAGATAGAGATTAAATACCATGAACCATTTAAAGGCCTTCTGTTTGAGGACGGCAGTTGTGTGACTGTATTGTTTGTATCGTTTCGTTTACTCTAACGTTGAAAATACATACAGCCTCCAAACATCCATGTTGAGGATTTAAATAATGTTTGTAGGCTTGATCCAAACTAATAATTGATAATTCAGTAAGGCTGCTACAATGTAGATTTTATTCAAAAAAGTATAGTCAGCTTAAAATAATCTCTCTAACCACTTTTTATATTTAATATTTCGGATTGTTTTGAATTGTTTTGTTCAATTTAATATTGCACTTTAATATGAGCTTAATTTGGATTTTGATTAAAGTTATAGTCATTAAGTAGTGCTACACAATAAACCACAGTATTCATGATCATTTGGTAAAATGTTGAACAAGGACCGCCATATTTTTTTATTTTATTTTCTCACGTGACTTAAAAGCCCGAATAAAGTTTGTATATTTTAAATCTCATTTAATCAATGTGGTCTCGATGAACATTTAATTAAAATGCATGATTTCAGAGCTTTCATGATTTATTTTAAATATTATTTTAAAATTAGCCTCATAACTAAGCACTAGTGATAAAGTAGGGCAGGGCAAGAATACGTGGGAGACTAAGAGTTCGCCGTCGTTTATTTCAGTAGTTGGTAACACTGAGAGTAATTTGGCAGTTCAGTAGCTAACAAGTCAGTTACCGGGTCCTATAAGGACTGGATTTTGTTTTTTTGCATCGCTAATTACCCTGGGTAGAAAATTAAAAATAATTGTCCCAAAAGCAAAAAGAGGTGGATCTAATAGTATTTTTATGCTGAATTCGAATCTATTTTTAGAATTTTTCTATCATGTAAGGATTTTGAGTAATACCCATTTAAAATTTACAGTGTTACGTTTATCAAAATACAGATATAGTAGTAGAGAGAAGTGTAGGATTTTCTGCTGTATTTTGCCTCTGGACATCCTTCTTAAGGGTCCAACAATAGGCCGCAAACATATTTGGACTCCACTTGCCCTGGTAACGTTTTTCCCTTTTGGAAATATCTTGATGAAACCCTTCACAGTGTTTGTTACAGACAACTCCAAAATTTTATGGGTAGAAACCCAGGTACAAATCTAAGAAATGTATTTTCAAAGACATGTTACATCCCATGATCTTGTAAGAGTTTAACAAATCATTCACTATTTCTTTGTAGTTGTCTGCCTTTTGTTTCCCTAAAAAGTTCCGGCAAATGCTCTTGAAAGAATCCCACGCAGCCTTTTCAATCTGGTTCAACTGACCATCGAGGTTCTCACCTTTAATCATTTTTCTTATTTGAGGTCCTACAAAGATCCCCTCTTTAATCTTTGCATCACTGATCTTGGAAATTTTTGTCTCAAGTATGTAAATTCAAGCCCACTTCAATCCATTGTTTTAACAATGTTTTTAATAATACCAAGCTTTATGGGGAGTGGAGGTAAGTACACTTTTTTCGGATCGATAAGTGGTTTATTGACAACATTCTTATTCCCTGGTGTTAGTGATGTACGCTTTGGTCACTATTTCTGGGTGTAGGGATTTTGCCGGTCTCTGCTGTCCCACTCGCAGAGAAAACAGCAGAACTTCATGAAACCAAGCTGTAGTCCAAGCAAAAGAGCAATAATTTTCAAGTCACCACAGAGATTCCGTTTGTATTCATCATGCTTGATTTTTTACAGAAGGAGTTTCATGCTCACCTATGTTTCTTTCCTATCGGCAGCATTATCTATTCGCACTGATGGAAACTTATTTTCATTGTGGAGAAGCACAGCTTTCAAGCTAGCTTTATAAGAATCTGTAAATAAACGCAACTCCTCTGTTTTGTACTCGTCACCAAGTGCTTCCCTAACAGAATAAACACCATTACAAAAAACAAGCCAATCTTCAAGGGAAAATAAATCATTAAAGTAATTATGTCTACATCTAAAACACATACTTTTGTTTCTTTGTTTCTGAGATTTCAGCCCTTCAATTTAGATCCTAAAAGTTCTGCTTGCCTTTTAGATAGAATTTAATCTCGGACAAGGTTATTGGAATCTCCTTGAGTAAGTAAACGTTTAGAATATGAACAGGAAGCTTCAAATTTGGGATTAAGCCTTACATAATCTTCATTACCATTCTCTACACTCACCTCTTCTTCTTCTCCATCATCATTTAGTATGACATTTTCTGGAGATTTTGGCACCGGCATTTATTCACTATGAGGTACAGGCCTCATGACAGATGATAAATCAGAGTATGTCACTATGTGTTTTGACTTAAAATTGATGCCTGAAATGTTTGTGAGATAAAAGTAACAATCTGTAGAGTGGTCTTTTGGTTCCCGCCAAATCATTGGAATACCAAAATGCATATGCCGAGAACCCTTTGACCAACTCGTGAGGAGTCTGACACAAGTGACATAACCAAAATGAGGGGACCAATTGTTATCTTAATCACCAATATTGCAACGAAAATAAATCTCATAGCACTTCTTAATTAGTGGAGTAAAACTACGTTTGCTATTTTTAAATGTTACCTCACCACAAATGTAGCAAAAAGAGTTCGGATGGTTAACACAGCTTCTATGCATTGTACACCTTGGTGTTCTAAACACTATAAAATATATACTAAGCTACGTAAGCACTATAAAAATATATGCACTGAATTGAATTAATAGCAACTTATGACAGAGAAGCACACAGCATTAGATGCTCACAGAACGAACTCTGACCACTAATTGGCCAGGAGTGCTGACTGAGACTGTAAGCAAGCAAACGTCTGATTCATAATATCCAAAGTATGTCATATGTCACATTGATTATTAGCACGGCCTTGAACATTATAAGGTTGAAAAGAAGAGAGGTTTGAAGGTTTTTTCACAAAGCAGGGAGTCTGTTATACCAACTTAACTGTGATTGTTAGCCACTTCACCAACTTCACTGGAGAGAGAGTTTACTTACACACTGTATGGTTGTAAAGAGGGTGTAACTTTAAAACGATGGGTGATAGAACAATTCTGCACCAGTTTCAAAATCAGTGGGGGAAAATACGTATATTTTACCTTTGAGCTGCTTTGGGACAAAATCTTTGTTGGCCAGTGTTATTTAGGTAAAAACTACTTTTTGATCATTTTACTATGATTTTTTAATTCTTAATATAAGGCTGTGAGTTTTTGTGATTAGATTGAAATACATTTTTCTTTTATAATTATTTCAATGTAATGTTAGTCTAGTAGACTGTCCCATAGGAGCAGTTATCAAGTGATATAGGCGCTGCTATTTAGTATGGTTTTTGCTGAGCAATCTATAGACCGTGCAAGAATACATACACAATTTAAAGATTCTCTTTGCCGATTTCTAAATGAATTTTTACCATCAGTTTTGTATTTAAATTAATTATTTATTTTAGTAAAAAACATAAATACAGAATTAGAAGTGGATGCAATTAAAGAAATATATTTTTATCCCTAAATATCTGTTCTTCACCCTTTACCAAAATGGTGAAGACTGGTTGAAATGCAATGAGCATAACCGCATATGTTGTCTAAAAGTAAATATTTCACCAAGCTATTATAAATAATTATAACTATAAAGTAAATTAATTTTCACTTGCTCTTACGGTATATTAGAGCTCTTTAATGAGTGGTCTTTCATTTATTAAGGTTATTTTTTTCAATAGTTGAATTAGAAAAATACATATAGGTAGGGCCTGAAAACTTTTTGGCTGGCTCACCAGTCAGTCAAAAATTTCACTGGTCCACATGATCAGTCTATGAAAACGCAATTTATGTTAACAAATTTGAATTAAGGACTCATTCACTTTTATCTCTACATAACTCTGCATACCAAACCAATATATATATATATATATATACAATATTGACATATTTCTTCTTGTTAAAATAAATACACTGCTGTAGGGCATGGCCTTTTGTGTTCAAGAACATGCCTGGTAGTTTTTAACACTGAAGTACAATTCATCGATGGCCTTAGTAGGTTTAAATTGTGGTATTGAAGGTTCATTTAGATTCAGCATCATAAGGTCATCTAAACTTTTAGTCTCTAAACATGATCTGAATATGTTTGATCAGATTCATCTGACTCAAACCCCTTTCACAGCGTGTTGTATAAACTGATATAACAGAGACAATTTTAAGGAGATTTTGAAGAACAGAAAACCTATCACCATGGAACAGCAGATCCCAGTAGATCTATTGATTGCAGACCTTTTTCACATAATTAAAATTCACACTGATCCAATACTTTCTGAACTATGTCCTCTTTCCCCATGTGTTTCGAAAGGTCTTTGTAATGAGATACAAGTACCTACTGTTACTTTTTTTTTTTACCAAAACCTCCCAAGGAAGTTTATGGCCATGTGAAAGCATCAAATATTGATATAGAAGTTAATAGGTACATCATCTGTGGAATTGTTAAAAACCACCCATTTATGTGGGTCATTCCTTTCTCAATGTTTTGCTTTCTATCACATTCAAACTCTTTTAGTCCATTTACAATTTCACCTAACTTTACATCCCATTCATTTAAGTACCATTTAGAGGTGCATTCTCCATAAGTCCTGGAATATTTTCCAGTTCTTCAAGACTAACCTTGTTTTCCTGACATGAATCTGCACTTGATTCATTAGCTAATACAGCTTCTGAAAAATAAAGGAAAGATTTTTCAAAGGTAACTAAAAATCATGGAGAAAATGCAAGGTTCTTAAGAATCTGTACCTTTTAAGGGTCTTTAGAATGCCTTTGGCTCTGTTGCTGTTGTTCTCCTTCCCGCAGCTTATATTTACAAGGTGTGTATCACTAGATCTCCGGCCTTGAAAGACAGCTTTGATGGTCCACACTTCGCTGCCTACCCAGCGAACTGTATGCAATTTCTTAAATTTTAGCATTTCTGTTTATGGAACTTCTGCAGTTTCTGACAACTGATTTTGCTTTTTACTTGAATTATAACAAAATTTGAATACAGACACGAGGAAATGGGTTGTTTCATCAGTGACTTCAGCACACTTAACTAAAATCTGTGTGTAACACAATGACCAGCTGTGACATTATTTACACAAAAGGCGATTTTAGTTGCCAAACCAACATCACTCCCTATTATGAAAGATGCTCTACCAAATTCCAAGCCAACTAAAAGTTGTGCGTTTCTCCAATCCAAGTTCCCCTTTTGGAGTTCTTTAACTGTGCTATTTAGATAGCCTAATACAGTACTATTAGCTAAGGGAGTAATGGCTAAATATTATTCCTTGACACCACTGGCATTTATGTACAACATTTTCCTTCACACTTTTTGCAATGTGATGTATAAACTCCTTACAGTGTTTATTATTGGTATGTCCTTCCAACACTTCCACAATAAGTTTATCAACATGCTCCGCAAGATCTCTAATATAATTAAAGGACATATTGTTTTTTTGGCAATATAGTAGAGGTAACATATTAAATAAATCTTCTAAGTGTGAGAACATTTTGTCGCCAATACTTTATAGGAACTTTGCAGTAGAATCATTTTTTGGGTGTTCTTGAACATCTAATGCTTCCATGCACCACATATGTGGAGCCGATATATTGTGAAATTTGAAAGTCTCGTGACCAAATGGTTCTTTGAACCTATTAACTACACATGGTGTTGAATTGCACATCTTACCACACCAGTCACAACATTATACTCTGGCCACTTAAACTACTCCTTCCACTTAAGCACACAAAAAAAAAGTTTCCACACTTCTGAATCTTAAATGCAGACTTTGGGCCAGTTTCATAGTCAAGTTTAGTACGCCTCAAGTGCGGCGCTACACTAAGTTCATGACGATACCTACCTAAACCAGAATGAAATGGGCCAGTTTCCTATGCGAGAACGGCCCATTCCATTCGAGTTTAGGTAGGTGTCGTCTTGTACTTAGTGTAGCGCTGCACTTGAGGCGTACTAATATTGACTATGAAACTGGTCCTATGCACTGGAAACATAAGGGATGGATAAATTGTGGTGCACATTTTATTGTAAATTTTCCATTGTTCTCCAATATTGACATATGAGATTGATTTTGAGGAAAATTAAACAGATTATTTTGCGCCATTTCTTCCCCTCTCCCACACGAACAAACAAGATAAGAATACGACAAGACACGGCAAATGTTACTTGCGATTCCTTGTTTTCATGGTTTGAGGTGCAAATGGTTTTAATATTGGACACCCTGATTTATATATATCTCGAAATTGCTCTCAAACCATAATAAAATATTGTCATCACCTTGTGAGAGAATCGCTATTTAGTTATGTCAATAGCTTATCTATGCTTCAGTCGAATAGTAATACCGACATTCACCTTGTTAGAGCCGTTATGTATTCATATCGACAGGATAGCTTATGAAGGCTACAGCTCAACCATCATTAACATTAACCAACATTAACCATCAGCCACCAATCACTGTATCCGAAACGTAAATGTAATCAGCGAAGTGGAATATCTATTATTGGAACTCATTTGATTATCTTTGTGGTGTTAACACACTTAAAGACAATACCAATTCAAAAACTCCCCGTCAAGATGGTGCCACAAGGTTATTAACCTCTATATAATCTGACGGAGAGGTTGGGTGAAGAGGTCACTGGGGAAAGCCCACGGCGGTACAGTTCCTAAAGGTGGAAAACAATAGTTAAAAAGGGGTTGGTGAGGACTCTTATAGGGTCAATGGTCAAATGTCAAGTCTAGCTGAAAAGCCTTTCATCTATTGTGGTAATCACCCTGAGATTAGTAACCAGGGAGTGGAAGTGGTAAACATCCTGTGGACTAGTAACCTGGGAGTGGAAGTGGTAAACATCCTGTGGACTAGTAACCAGGGAGTGGAAGAGGTAAACATCCTGTGGACTAGTAACCAGGGAGTGGAAGAGGTAAACATCCTGTGGACTAGTAACCAGGGAGTGGAAGTGGTAAACATATTGTGGACTAGTAACCAGGGAGTGGAAGTGGTAAACATCCTGTGGACTAGTAACCAGGGAGTGGAAGAGGTAAATATTTGTAAACTGCTTACAATTAAAGTTATAAAATCAGAAAAGCACTGCATTGGTTGAATAAGAACGAGTACTATTCCAAACTACGTCACTTGTTTATATATCCACTGTCAGCTTCCTCAACTGAGATTCTGGAGCCTAGTCATTTCATTTGTTAAATTATTTTAAATTATTTGATAATTTGATGTAATTTCAGATATAAATTGACATGTTTGTCATCGTTGATTGTATATGATATACATTAATAGCATTGTTATTGTTAATAGTGAAAAAATGATTGTTATTCATGTTTATGCATAGTTGAGGATTTTATTGTTGGTGTCAATAGTATTATTACAAACTACCTTCACATTAAAGATGAAAACTTACGTCTAAATAATGAAATTATTTTTCTTGTATTCCCGAAATGGTCCATTTAGATGTCAACAAAACTCACTGGTTAAGTTTTGTTCAAAACCGTAAATTGTAATATATATCACTAAGTAGAGCCAAATAGAATAAATAAAAGAATATTGTTTTTCTATTCACGTAATAGTAATTCCACCGTTTTTTATTTAAAATAATAAACTAATTAGGTAATCCACATTTACGTTTTAAACAAAATTGATATTATGTAGGTAATAAGCTATTTTTATTTCCATTGTTCTCTACATCCATAACAATACCGACATGGGTGCAATTGTGGCTTAACCCTCTATTTTTGTACACCAGCTCACGTTGAAAAAAATTTGACTAGATACAGGGTTCGGCAGAAATATCTGACCAGTTATAAAAATGAATATTAAAAAAACACTACAATGATATACATTTTCAACGCCATATTCTAACACAACAAAACAAAGAGATTTTATTTTTCCTCTTTAATTTACGTTTTCTTAAAAACCACGTCCTTAAGATGTTTTCCATTAGATTGCACACATTGTTGTATCCGATTATTGAAACTCATCTTCACCCGCTGCAACAGGTATGTTTTGAATGTATTCAAATATGCGTGTTTTTAGATCGTTGAGTGCGGCTGGCTGTGTATTGTACACTACACCCTTCAAGTGACCCTAAGAAAGGAAGTCAGCAGGAGACAGGTCAGGTGAACAGGATGGCCAGTTCACGTCTCCAAATCACATAGCCTTGGGACAAGTTGTGGACGGTAGCCATGCTGACGCGAGATCACACATCTCGGCTGTGGCGCCGTCTTGCTGGATCCAAAGAGACTCTTGTTGAGGGAGAGTGTTGATTCTTGGCGCCAAAGTCTTGACTCATGTTTGTGTATCGATCGGCATTGACTGTTACTGTTTGACCATCATCTCCTTCAAATAAATAAGGTCCAACTATGAAAAGGGACGACACAGCACGCCATACTGTAACTTTAGCATTATGCAAAGGCTGCTGATGAATCTCCTAAGGATTCTGCGACTAGGTAACGGCAGCTATGTTTGATGACTGCTCCATCAAGGTGATAATGAGCTTCATCTGAAGAAAAATATTGTTCAGCATATCAGGGCTCTTGTTCAGTAAATTTATCAGAACTCTACAACTGTTGATTATTTGTTGTTTATGTTTATTTGTGGGTAAATAAACCACTTGAATCTTATAGGAATGAAATTTTAAATCCTTAATCATCCATCTAACAGATCGATCTGACAGGCTGAGAGCAGTGGAATGCTTGATTATTGATCGTCTTAGACTACGGGTGATTGGATCTAACACTGGAGCAGTATTTTCTTCTGTTTGAACAGATCATAGCCTACCTTGTGCTTTTTCATTCTTAACTGATAACTTCTTCTATTTATTTTGAAACCCATGCACCCTAACCACAGGAAAATAGGGGTGGGATGCAAGTAAACATAGTAGAAAGAAACTGAGCAAATAAGATTTATTTAATATTGACAGTAAACACATTATAAGCACGACCGACAATAATAGATTATAGGATCCTGGTGACATTATACACAGGCGGCATAACTGTCTAGTTACTTGCTTATCACACAGACAATGACCTACTCTAAAAAAATGCAGAACCACTTTACTAATAAAGAACATTCTGGCTGATCATGCCCAAGGCTGGGGTATGCTAACAACACATATCTAAACATGAGCTCCCTGGCAATCTGGGCTAACAAGTTAAATTATTCGTATAGACTGGTGGCAACATTCTGGCCAGCCCTGAGTATATAGTAAACCAGTGTCTGGCTATCCTCACCCAGCCTATGAGAGCATACAAATATAAGGTTACCTATAGGCTTGGCACACAGTGCAGGATTACAGAATCAAGCACTACAAGCTCAAATGGAGCAACAATCGCCTCACTGCTTCACAACAATACGCCTAACAAATAACCTAGAGTACCTCCCCCGGGAGTCGAGCCCGTTACACATCCACTACCAGTACTCATGACCCAAACAACTCGCTTAACTATACTATGACGCACGCTTTAAAGGCAGTGGGTCCTTGCGCGCTTGAATCCTGTACACCTCGACCAACCATATTCTGATGGGTCCGTGAGCAGCGTGAACTTCCTGGCGAACGTACCCAC
>CABFOV010006659.1:9519-26842 GCA_902141375.1 Timema poppense | reverse complement strand
ACTTTATTAGACATTAAAAAATGTATATTTTATATTACAAACAAATATCTAAAACACCCTGCTAAACTAAAGAGTGGGTGGGTGTCGGGGACGGAGTATTGTTAAAATAAAAACTGTGGTTATCTTTATTATCCGCGAAAGAGGAAAAATAAAAGTCTGTTTTGTCACGTTAAATTTTTTTATTTGGGGGGGGGTGGTGGTGGTGGTGGTGGGGGGGGGGAAGCCGACGTCCCATTATGAAGCTCGTTCAAATTGCATGAAAGATATCCATAATAATAAATAAATTTAGATAAATTAAATTAAGTGAATAGGTCATTTGAACTCACACAAGTTACATAAATAAATCGAGATATTTTCATTTCTAGCATATATAATATGAGGTGATACAAGGTAAAACGTTAACATTTTATTTTATGAGGTTTATTAACCAAAAGTGTTTTTGAAAGATAAATATATATTAATGTAATATCTACAAATTTTCTCAAAAATCCTATTAATAATAATACAATATTAATTATTATACCATGCTGCCTTATCAAGCCAAATGGTCCAATTGTGTATAAAGACGTATCTTTTAAGATTCCCTGTAAGAGTATCAAACTTAAAAACAAAAAATTCCCCGGAGAGAGTTTTTTTTTAAAAAACCTCTTTGAAATTGATTTTGAACATGGACACAATCTTTAGACATTATCTTATGAGACAATCCTCTTGTATTCATCTGTTAAGTCTGTATGTCCCTCTTAAAAATTTTTAATCAATCAACAGATCTCAGTCAAATTTGGTAAGAGCATATCAAAAAAATAAAATGTATTAAATTTTTAGTACAGCACAAGTTTGAGGCTTTTTAGATTCATGAGACAGCATCCATATTGTCCACAAACTAGAAGAATAGTTACCATAATAGAAATGACACATCACACTTAACAAAAACACTGCAATGGATTATAAGACAGCTATAAATAGTGTGAGACACACATTCCTAATTACAGATCTTTTTTTAACTATTAATTCTAATTTATACATTAGCATGCTGAAAACCTGTGTTTATTTCATATTTTTGAATATACAAACGAGAATTATTTTGAAACTAAATTTACCTCCATCTACTACAGTCATTGTCATCCCCTTCTAGTAAAGATAAAATATGGATCAACTTGCAGTTTAATTTTTTATAACTTTATTAGCCATTAGTCCATTTTGGATGGGTTTAGTATCTTTTGACATTTTTAAACTATTAAAAAAACCATTCTTGTTTCACCATCTTAGGGCTTGAATTTCGAAAATTCCCCCAAAAAATCTGACATGTTACCAAATAATTAAAAACCCTTCCTGCCAAGTTTCATCTTTTAGTTCATGCGGTTTGGAAGATATTAAAAACCACCTGCTGCCCTTCATTTCACTCCCTAAGTGGTTGAATTTCGAAAAATCCCACAAATTTCCTGGACCGTTACCTAAAAAGATTGTTCTTGCCTGTTTCATATTCCCAGCTCAATTGGTTTGGAATATAGTTAAACCTTTAAAAATGTTCCTACATTGTATTACCCCGTTGGGGGTTCAATTCCACAAAACCCCTTCATATTGGATACCTAAGACCTAAAAAAAGGCGATTTCATGATGAATTTCAAGAATCCAGTTCAAGGAGTTTGGGAGACTGTGATGAGTGAGCGAGTCAGAGCTATTGTATCTTTATATATAGTACATATTAAGTGCATTATATAAACAATGCACTTGTTGTGAAGCTATAATCTGTGTAACCATAGTAACTATAATGTATTATTTGTTGAGTTATTCTTTAAAAATGTATTATGTTAGTATAGTCTCTATCATATCTTGCCAATATATACTCTTTATTAAGTTATTCTCTATCATCATCATAAACAATTTCCAGCCACTGGCCAGGTACGTTTGGAATGTAAGCTTCTCCAACGTACTCTTCCTTCCTATCACCTCTTCTCTTTCCTGAACGCTTCTCTTCACTCCTTTCAGCCACCTGTTCTTTGGTCTTCCTCTCAACCTCCTGCCCCACTTTAATATCCAGCATCTTCTTTGGTATATTCTCCTCACATGATCATAGTACCTTTGTCATGCAGTGGCTCATTAACTATTCCTCTCACCCTTTCATTTTTCCTCCTATCCATTGTCATCACTCCTATACTACTTTTCAGAAATTTCATTTCACAGGTTTAAATTCTGCTTCTATTCTGCTGTTTCATTTCCCACATTTCCTCTGTATAAGTCAATATTGGTACATAGTATCTCCTGTAGATCACTGTTCCAAATTGTACTCCTCACACTTCTGAAAAAAGCTTCCGTTTTCCTCTCTTTCTTATTAATTTCTCCTCTATTACATTCTCCAGGTATTTAAAGCCTTCCCCTTCAACTGCTCCCCTCCTTCTCCCACACCAATCTTGCACTTGTCTCTCTTATGTGTCATAATCATCATCACACTTACTTCAACAGGATGTTTCACTTACTCTTGGCCCCTGAGTTTCCCTAACTTTTAAATAATGGAATTGATTTAGTTAAATTCGCTATGGACATACCTTGATTAATGAGAAACATGATGATCTCGTAGCAAGTGTTGAAAGTGAGCGCCACTAACATCAAGACTTCCCTGCACACGCCTCTCCATTTTATTGAAGGTATTCAACCACATATTGGGAGTCACAGCCTCAATTTCCCGACAGAATTTTTTCTTGCAGTTCCATGTGAGTCCATGGTTTGTTGCGATACACTTTACCTTTCAGCATGCCCCATAGGGAGAAATATGGTGGCATAAGGTCAGATGACCTCGGTGGTCAAAGTCCCTCGGAAATGGCAGAGTCTTCAAAGAAGTAAACAATTTCAGCCATGCTGACATTGGAGGTGTGGCAGGTGGCACCATCCTGCTGAAAATAGCCAGTATGGAATTCTTCGTCGTCCAACTGATTCACAAACACATGTAAATGATTTCCATGTTAAATGCGGTATCCACCGTTGTATGTAAAAAGAGGGGACCAATAATACGGCACCGCGACAAAGCACACTACACCCAACTTTTTCATCATGAAGGGAAATCTAATGAAAGATGGAGGATTCTCACTAGCCCACATACAGTTATTCTGGGAATTAATGTACCCACTTAGGTGGAACCCTGTCACGACGGAGAGCCACATGTAATCCAGTACTTCCAGATGTGCATGACAAACTGCTGGAATCAATTAGAGTAGCAAGGACTTATGTGGGGAGGCCAGCAGTGTGTTTATAACTTCCTGCACCATTGTTTTTGGCAGTTTATAACATCCTCCTTCGTGGACATCCAACAATGTTACCATAGTTTCCAATTTATTCAACAGATACTGAATGGTGGTTTTCGAACCCTAACTGCGCTTTAATTTGTCTTTGGCACACATTTATTGAGGCAGTTTTTCACTACGTGCGTACAAAAAACACGCGCTGTTCCACTGTGTGCTGCTTCATACTCTGACTGTTGACTACCCCGTAACAGCAGCAGCAGTCAAATGCGACACACCAAATGCTAAGGACAGCGAACACGTAATCTGTCTTCACTTCGTGTAGGTACCACAGACGGGCTAGAGAGTAGCACCGTCCCTAGTGTATTTCCATCGCCGTGCTTCTCATACACAAAATTATGTCCATAGCATATTTCACCGAATTGCGTCCAGTATTTTGAAGGTTGTAAGGTAAACTCAGAGGCCGAGATCATGTTAAACATCCTGTATTAATCCTCATTCCATACTACTCCATCACTTCATCCCACGCATCTAACTGATCCTGAACTTCTTTCTCCTCATTGATTCATACCATCAGCTCATCCACAAACACCATTGTTTTAATACTTCCCTCCCCAATTCTTTCTATTACTTCCTTCATTTTTTGTCCATCACTACAATGAACAGTACGCACGTGAACGCACGTCCTGTCTTCAGGCCATTTCTTAACTCAAACCAACCTGTTCTCTCCTCTCCTACTTTTACACAACTCACTCTCCTTAGTCTCATCCCTCACTCATTTCTGTGTCAATGCTTCCCACACTCTATATCCACACACACTGTCATATGCTTATTATAACATCTAGGAAGGCCATCAACAGGTCCTTCCCGTTCTCATAGTGTCTCTCGTGCAGCTGCCTTACCACAAATATGAGATCTCCTGTGAGCATTCCGGGTCTGGAGACATACTGTTCCTCCCTCAATCCTCCTTTATTCCCCTAATTCATTTCCTACATCTTCACAAAGTGGCTCACCAGGGTGACTCCTCTGTAATTTACGTACGTATTCCTGTCTTTCTTGAAGATAGGTACTATCAAATCCTTTTTAAAGTCCTCTGGGGTCCTCTCTTCCTTCCATATAACTCTAATCACTCGACACAGACATTGAAGTACTTTATCTCTTGCTGCTCTCACCATTCCAACACTCGCTTCATTCCCGCTTGGTGTCTTCCACCCCCATCCCGCCCTCATGATCTTCAGTGCCTCTCACACCTCCCTCTATGCTAGTTCCCTCACATTTTCCTGCCTAATGTTTGCTTCAACTTCTCTTTCCTCCTTTGTGTTTGTGTTAACATTCAACAGGTTTTGAAAATACTCTCCACATTTCCTTGAGTTACTCTTTTTTCTACCACAACATTGCCATTTTTGTCTACCATTTCGACCAGCTCCTCCCTACTTATTCTTTTATTTCTGAGCATTACTTACAGGACTTTCTTACTAACCATATTGTCCATCATTTCTGTTCATTTATCCATCCAACTTCTCTTCTCCTACCCAACCCTCTCCCCTTCTTTACCTTATATTCCTATTTGGCCTCCACTGTCCTCTCTTGGAACCACTTTCTTAAGGCCCTGTTCTTCTGGGTTACCGCTTATTTTGTTAAGTTCCACTATGGTGTATCCTTCTGGCTTCTTTTTCCACTGGTTCTCCCATGCATCTTTTCAGCTGCTTCCACCAATTCTGCCCAGAATCTTGCCCATTCTTTCTCTCACATATATTGAGTTCATCCCTTGGTATCTGGTCACTTATTCTCTGGAACTCGGTCCTATGTCATTCCTCTTTCAACTTCCATACCTTTAACCTCCTCTCCTGGTTTTATGCTGTCCTCTTTCTTTTTCCTTCCTATTAGGGCTGCCACCAGCATCCGGTGATCACTGTCCATACTCTCATGGAATTACCCTCACATTTATTACATCCTTACCCATTTGTAAATCAACGATCATATAGTCTTCTATTGACTTTCTTGACTAATCGGCGCTGTATCGTGTTATCTTATGACTTTCTTTCTTCTAAAACCACGTATTTCCTATTATAAATCCATTTCTCTTGCACAGATCTAGAAATTTCTCATCATCTTCATTCCTGCTTCTCCATCCATCTGCTCCTAGCACTTCCCTCATATCCTTTTCTTTCTGACCCAAAATGGGCATTGAAGTCATCCATGACTATTGGTTTCTGCTCTCCAAGTTGCTTCTGCAGCTATTCTGTGGCCTCCTTCACTGGGCCGCCCACCTGTGGGCTGGAGACTTGCACCACCTCCACTGTCTTATCCTTCAACTTATAAGTATATTGTTTGTTCCCTTCAACTCCTCCCTTAGTTCTTGGCTCATCACTATTCCAACTTCATTCCTTTTTTCTTCTAATTTCCAACACAATAAAATTTAATATCATTTTTCAAATTGTTCTATCTTTTACCTTTTGTTTCTGATCGTCCCAATAGGTCCACATTCTTTCATCCCATTAATTCCACTAACTCCTCCACCTTTACCGTTAATGTTCATTTGTTCAACGTACCAATCTGAAGTGTGTTTTTTTTTGCCAGGTTGGTGTTCTTTAAATTTATCCTTTCTGTTTTTGAAAGCAAGTTGTATAACCACATCTGGTTTGCTAAGACTATTATGGTTCGCTAGGCCTCTCATAGCTTCTCTACTAAAATAATATTAATATGCACTCACTTTTTATTAAAACGTTTCCTATCATCTCTCAATATGCAATCTTCATTAAGTTATTATCTATCATCAAAAAGTCAAGAAGATTCTCTATGGTTGTGGAATGTTAACATTACAGTTTTAACGAAGAAATAGCCATTCAAATAATAATATAGCCTTTAGTGGCATAGTATGAACAATAAAAAAAAAAATAGAGCTTAAGGTGTTTAAAACATGAGAGGATTGACAGAAACATATTTTATGCTATCGTCTTATCAAAATGGTAAAGAAAATCTATATTTTTATTCCAGTTTCATATCTCAAAAATCTAAAGGTTGAAGTGGCAGAGTGGAGGTTCACAAAGGTTGTCATTAATTACACAAGGTGGCCTTTTAAGTATTTTGTAACCTAAGAGCTCATCTCACGGCAGATTAATTGGGATACAATATTATGCTCCAATCAGAAAATATAAGCAAAGTGTGGTTTTATGCATTCTTCATTTTAAAACAATTAATTGGGATTAGTTTAATAGTTTTTTAGTGTTAAAATAATATTTTTTTTAATCTTCTTGTATTTTTTGACTATGATAAAAAATCAACTGTCATTTTTTTCTAATTAAAATTACAAAAACCACATAACAATGAAACACCTGTTTTGATCTGTATTACTAAGTTAAGTGTTATCCCTGGGGTAATACAGGCTCTTGAAATATAGAATTAGCATTCTCTTTGAATTAACATATTTTGGAAACATAATATATAGCACCACGTCTTACTACCCGTTCGGGTTATACGCTTTAGGTACTAATTACGTTAATGGATTAGGAATTGGGAAGGTTGAATTAGACGAAGTGAACCCGCATTTGCGTGGAGGGAGAGTGGAAAATCATTTAGGAAAAACCACCCCCAGTTCACCCGACTGAGATTAGAACCTCAATCTCCCCATCCTCAGCAGTTGAGCTCAACACGACAAGCGCGTTAGCCAACTATGCCACCGAGGCGGGTTATTTTGGAAACACTTTGCATATAAAATAAAAGAGATTAAAATTTAAAATTCAAGTACGGTATTAGAAAGATTCTATATACAAAATAATAGGCAAAAAAAAAATTAAATCTAAATCTGATAACCTTGACTTGAAATAACAATTTCATGCAGTTGGTAATATATAATATTCGACTATACAGTCGTGTGTAGTTGGGTAAAACAAAGAGTATTAGTTTTCTTTATATAAAAAACAATTAAAAATCACAAATAAGTATAAAATTAGGTTTAAATAATTGATTTACTCAAAAAGTATATCATTAAGTATAATATAATAAATAAAACAAATAGAGAAATCAATATTCAATGTCACCAAACATTTAGCAAGATATTTGTTTCATGAGTAATGTTTAATTTATTAAACAAAGTAAAGTTTTATTTTCAATTAGTTGATCATTAATTTCTGGATATTTACTGAAATCAAACATTTTAAAATTTTCAAGGAGTCTGGCCACCTTTTTATAATATTTTATAACTGAAAACACTAACTAAATAACTATATAAGACATCTACTCAGCACTTTACTGTACTCTAATGTATTAATTTAGATTGCTATTCTGGATTCTATTAAACATGTTGAGTGATACAACTACATCAGATAAACTTCAAATTCACTCAAAATGTATTTTATTTTCAAATTGTTCTAAGTGTTACTAAATTTGAATTTTACCTCTTATTCAAGTATTAAAGTTTAGAATTATGAAAGTTCACAAGTCAACAACCAAAGTTATATTGTTAGCTAACATATACATAACTAGATAAATTCTACAAATGCACTTCTAAGTTAAAAGTCTTGTCAAACACATAATTGTAGGGAAAGGTGCACAAATTGTGTGGATATATATTTTTGATACAACATTATTTACTATTATCAAATTAAATAAGTATTTAAAGATAAAATAAACATACAAAAAATATAATTATTAAATAGAAAGGAAAAATTATACTGACCAAAAAGATTTATTTTAATCATATATATTACTATAATTGCTTTTTTTTTAAAGAAACAATTTTAACTACTCAAAAATAAATATATTTTTTAAACACCATGAATTTATTCATGGAAATACATTTTTAACTTAAAAAAAAGGGTTTAAAAACTTTTATTATTTAACATTTTGTTCAAAAATGTACGACTAGAATTAACAAGGTACTACACCAATATATTTACATACATTTACATTATTACAAGTTATATTTATATTGTCTTTCATGGTCTTTATTTAGCCGCCTTCTTTACTCAAACTCACAATTATAAAATGGCATTAATGACCAACAAGGCATCAGTTTAACAAATAACTAACTGACTTGTCTAACTAAAACTATTTAAAAATATGATAAAGCTACCAAAAAAGTTATAAGCTAGTTTTCAAAATAACCTAAGAGTTTAATAAGATGTAAAGAAGACTACTGTACACCAAACCAAACCACTAGAAATGTTTTTCAAACATATTTATAGATGATCCATCACCTTGGACATTTTCACCAAATGTAATAAGAATTATAAGTAAATATTACTCACTTGCCAATTCCTTTTTATTCTTGATTATGATTCTAAATTCAGATTATTAAATTTTAGACTCACTGTTTTGATTATTGATTTCAGTTAAACATTAAACATTTAAATATCATTGCAAGCTCCGTAAAAATAATTTACTTATCTATATATTAAAATGTATTTGCTAAAAGTGTACAATAAAAAAAGTGTAAATGGTAAAAAAAACTATGGTTAGTTTGTGGAAGATCAGAAGAACGCTATGTTGAGCATATTTTAAAATGTTCAGAACCTAAATAAAATTGCAAATAAACTAATATGAGAAAGAGGGAAAAATTACCTAATACTGAATTATTTAGATTGAATTTGAGAAGCAAGCATCGAGGTAGTAAAAATTTTGATATTAAAATAAATTCTAGATTATTTAGATAATTATAAGAATCGAGGGTACAAGGTATTGAGTATTCGAAATGAAATCCCAATTAAATATATAGAGAAAATTCATTGTAGTTTAAAACAGTGTCAGATCATGAATTTCTTGTCATTAAATCTAATTTTCAAAATACAAATTAGATTTAAGAACAAATTAATATAATTGTAATCATAAAAATAAAGTTTTAATTTGAAACTGTATTATGCATATGTTATACATAGCATTCCAGAGGGGATCAGAGCTTTATGCTGTATGATGTTATCAGGACTGACCTAGATCTACCTTGGTCATCTTCGCCATTAGGTTCCTGACCCAAACTCAAGACCACTTGAAATGGTTTATCAGCATTAAAACTGATGCCTTAAAGAACTTGAGCAAATCTGATGAGCCAAAGACTTTCAAAATTTCTGATAAGACAGTTGTTTTTTTCATTTTAAAGACAGAACATGACAATTGGCTATAACTAGACAGAACTAGCAAAGATGAAGATGCGGGAGGCACAAAGTATACCCTGATTTTGGTTGGAAAAACAGTAGAGAAAATTCAAACTTATTTCTTTGCGGCCAAAGGTGATAGCATTTTACTATATTATTTATGTTATTCTATCGGTATTAATAATATCTATCAAAAGGGACAACTGCAGATAACGTGACTAGATGTATAATTATATTAGAATTGTTTCAGTAACTTTAGTAACTAACTTTTACTGTTCTTCCCACCAAAATCATACTATATTTAGGAAATACATATTAAAAATGGCTTGCAGTTTAGAGCGATAAAAATGTCACTGTATGTTAAGTGTAACCATAAAGAACATGGGATTGAACTTCTGAAGAGAAGAGGGTTTTTAGTTTTTAAATTACAGTGGATCGAGGAGTCGTTTATTTAGTTTTTCTAACACTTTAAATATTAACAACAATAAGTTTAATCCACAAACCTTTATAACACTTAATCTTTTATAGAAATGTAAGGTAGCAAACATTATTTTCCATAAATATGATAAACAATGGAACTTGTGAACATAGAACTTTGTTCTAAGATAATATAAGGACAGATTTATCTAGTATACAATCCTATTTGAAGACATTCAAGAATATGTACGGTAGCTATACAACCATTAGAGGTAACATAAAACATTCAGATATATAATTAATAGTCATCTCAATTGAAATCTTATAAATGGAGATTCAAAACTTACACTAGCACAGCACCATTTATGAAATGTTATCAATGTTTATTACAAAACTCTAGCAGTGTTGAAACACAACCATTTTCTTGGGTAATAAACTGAACACTTACCTTAACACATTATCTGAAGAGATTTTCATTATAGTAATTTAAATTTAACATTTCAGTTGTTTCATTCAGTTCACAAGACAAAACTAATTTTATTAATAATATGGGAGCTATATATTTCTATAAACTAAATTTTAACAATATATTTAAACTAGCTATCTGACCCGTTCTTCACACGTGTAAGCTGCATCTAAACTACATCAAATTACTAAGTTCAACATACGGCGATCAAATTTTTTAAAGTTTCACCTTGTACAATCTTGAACTAACTATGGCAATCCCAAGGAAATTATTGCAATCAATAAATTAAATCTATGAAAAACTCCTACCTTACATCCAAAATTAGTGCATAAACAAATGCATTAATGACTAAGCATAGGATAAGGGAAACAAAGTAATAGACATTGTTACAGAAACATGGTGTAAAAAAATAGCGTAAATGAAATAATAGTATGTTATAGAGATACATTGAATAAAAGAGCATAATGGTTTACCAAAGAACATTACGGTTTACCGAGATCTAGCTGCTGTATTTAATCGTGACACTATGGATCTCCTTTAAGATTGTATTTAATTTCAGTCCTTTTTTAATTGTAGGGTTTTCAGTCTGCCTTAGTAGAGTGAAAACAATCCACCATACTGGAAAAGATTTTTTTTCTATTAGTTTGGCAATTTAGNCCTCCCTTTCATACATTTCTTGAACATCTATAGTTAAATTCTACACTTTCCAACTTTTATGTTATCTTGGGTGATCTTTTTATCAATTTGCCCAATTTAAATTTTTTCCCATATTGAAAGGTAAGTTTTCTAATAGCTTTGGTGGTATTTCAGGCTACTTTTTTTTCACCGCATTTTCCCCAACCAATTTTCAGTTCCCACATTCCCATTTTGAAATTTTACCAATTAATTTGTTGTGTAATCTGGTTCTTTTATGTACCTGCAAAATTTCAATTTTCAAGCACAAAGAAAATAGATACATAAATTTCAAGCTCAGTTTTAAATTTTGAAATTTCATTTATTCAGAAATCATTCAGTTATCTGGTAAGATATATTTGTATACATGCCGAATTCAAATTTTTACTCCCCATTAATAATTTTTTTCTATATTAATTTAATAATTTGTGAGCACCCCATTTCTTGGAAACAATTTTTAAATTTCAAAATTTCTGTAATTTTTGTTATTGATTATTTGGGAAGTTCATCTTAACTGCTTGATAACACAAAAGTGTTTTATACTAGTTTTTTTAAAAATTCTTAGCTCTCCTTCAACAAATATTTCTATTTAGAAATTTTTAAAAATACACTGTTTTCTTCGAAATTTCTATTTTCTACTGTACCGAAAGATGGTGTTTTCAATCAGCTTTGATGTTTCTTCTCACCCCAGATTTTAATACCATCCCTGTAATTCTTAATTTTCATTATTAAAATTTGTTTGCTTTTAGGATTTTCTCTTTGTCGTCCCATCAAATTTCAAAATATTTTTTTAAACACAAATAAGAAGTTTAGTAAATTTAGTTCTGGAAATTTTCAAACCTGACCATTTCACGTGGCCCCATTTAAATTTTAAATGTTGAAACTCTTCTAGTTATTTGCGTTTTTTTCCTTGATATTTAATCAAAATAATCTAAATATTATAGTGAGTAATGTTTGATATTCATGTAACCTTTGAAAGAAACATCTATACAATTTATAAAATTTTATTTTGAAATGTAGTTTAGGATGGTCCTTAAACCTGCCACACCCACCCCACCATTTCACCATCCACCAATTATAAAGAGAGAATATATAGCACTTATTTTGATATTTGGAGCAAGCCCACTACATTTCTGGAAAATTAAATATTTTACCTAACCTCAAAGTATTTTTCCCATCCATACCACTCCTTACACACTCGCCTCCTCATCCTCCTATCTTCCAGAGTTCCATTTTAAAATTTAAAATGTTTAGACTTTAATGTTTATTTATAATAGTATCTGTGCCAGCTAACCAAATTTCAGTTCTCACACACATTGGATTTGGATATGTGTCCCCCTCGGCCGTTTACCCATTTTATTTTTTGAAATTTATATTTACTTATCATAAAGGTCCCTTTTATCTGATTGGCCAATTTAAACTTTCCACCCCACCTAGAAGAGATTTTCCTTATATCCCACTTCCCCTCTTTGTTCTTTATTTCCTGGAATCTCATTTAAAATTGTCCAATTATTCTGGTTATTTTAGGCAATCCCTTTACATTCCTTACAAATCTCAGTTTTCTACCACACTGAGAAGAAGTGGTTTGTATTGTTATTGGAAATTTTAAACCTACACCCATATGTCCAGCTATTTCAAATTTTAAGACTTATTTGGTTATCTGGTGTTGTCTTTCTACCTGCCTGGTAATTTATATTTTCTACAACACAAGATAGTTATTTTTCTGAATATACCCTCCCCACTCTTTTATTTCCCGGAAATCCATTTAAAAAATTAAGGTTTTCAGACTTTAATGATTATTTTGAGTCGTCCCTTTTTTATCTGTCTGCCAAATTTTAATTTTTTACCTCATCTAAAAAGGTTTTAGCCTCACCCTCCCCTCCTAATTGCCAAAACCTTATTATAAATTTCTCGTTTTTAGATTTTTCTGGTTATATGAGGCATTCACTATACATTCCTTCCAGATTCCAGTTTTCCATCTGAAAGTGGGTTTTCTATTCCTAACATATTTACTTTCAGCTTTATAGTGATAATCTTTAAGAATTTCATTTAATTTCCACTTATTTAAAGGATGAAAACTATGTTTTGGACACTTTCTCTACACAAACAAATAGTGTGAAATAAATATTTTGTGTTCTAAAGAAAAAAGATTCAGACTCCAATAAACTTTGCCTTATATAATTCTGATAGAAGATAATGAACATAAATCAAATCATCTTGAAACAATTTAAATTTAAATTGCATTGAAATAAGAAGAACTTTTCAGAGAGAGCAATTATAATAATAATAATACATTATGAGTTTTGTTTTCAACACAATATACATAAAATAAGCTGAGCAACACCAAATCATTGTTCTTACATTTGAGTGCTACTAGCATCAGAAATATGCACACATGGAATAGGAATAATCTAAACTAGTTTGGTGAATCCATATCATAGATTAAACCATTTTTATATATTATGTAAATCTAAAGTCAATATGATCTAATTTACCAGTTAAATACACCTTGTTTTAGTCAAATCTGAGGAAAAGACATCATTTCTTTGAATGGGCACCCAATTTAGTATTATTTACTGGCACTATATCACACAAATTAAAACTAAACAGGTCACAATCAAAAATACCGGGCTTAAGTGTTCCACGTGAACACATACTTTCCAGTTTGACACTAATAATGACAGCATGATTCGTGAAACTGTGCTTTTAAAAAAATAATTAAACAAATATTTTAGGAATTAAAAACACGCAATAAAAACTATTGTACACTCAAAGATGCTATTGAAATAACATCCTGAAGAGATTATGATGGTGTTTAAAGGCGCCAGCTAAGCCACAAGGCAACACAAATCAAACAATCATGCCTGTAATTGGTTCATAATATTACTACAGCATGGTGAACCCAATGTCTGTATTAAAACTCAAGTCCTGCATTTAGCAGATAATTATTACTTTTTAGTTCTAAATACAATCAGCTACTTGTATGGAATCCCAAATTTCTGGTGTTACCGAGTCATCATTTACCTAGAAACAAATGGAGTAGTCACTTCATCCCAAATATTTTGTCTCCGTGTAAGGTGTGCCGCTAATGTTTTGGGGGAGGAGGGTGGGTTACACCCTGATGGACTCATCCATGTAAACCGGCGGTACCGGCTCTAGCTCCAGCCTACAGCTGTAGTGGATGTATCAAGCAAGGTCTGGAGACGCCCGCCGGTACTTGTAGGAAGATGAGTCGGAGATGCTCTGGTCCAAAACGAGACCTGGGGCCGAGATCATCACCCCATCCTCAAGTTCACTCTCCTCCAACAGGGGTACACCTGCAACGAGTCAACCTTTACTAGCACAATCTAAACCTTCTCAAGATTATAAAATATATTTTTGGTTAAAAAAAGATTCTTACCACAATTACAATATAAATGATACTATGTTTTTAAATTGAAGAACGATCCAAAATGTAATAATCTATGAAACATGTCTTCATTATTTTATTGTGAAACAACAACCAAAACTCTGGTCCAGTTGAGGAATGATAAGAAAATCATTCTAAGGTGAATTAATACATTTTGTATTTTGGTAATGAAATTGAAATTCTAAGAGGCTAAGGTTAAATTATGACAATGCAAATTAGATGTGGTTTGGACACAATTACATCCTAAAGACCAAGTTTCAATGAAATTCCTCTACTGCTTTGAGTTGACATTTAGACGTTATCCTCTATGCAATAATTATTTCACAGTTATTGACCTTCAGTGTTGAGCACGGAGCTGGTGTCGAAGGAGGCGAGACTGCCACATATGGCTCTGCACGAGGCCGTCTGGGAGCCACTGCTACATGTGTGAGAGGACACGGTGTCCAGCGTCACGTTAGTGGACACATCACTGGGGGCCATGGTATCCGTGGAGCCCATAGAGTCCCCGGCAGAGCCGCTGCGCAGAGACGCCGAGTGGGATGTGCTGCTGAACACACATGCCACACATACAACTTCTCCCAGGGAACTTGCAAAACATGGCTGGGAGACGGTGGGGATGGAACAAACTGAGTTGTCTACACCTTCACTATTTAGGGTGGACGAGAAATAGTGAAATGGACATGGAAGGATAAATCAAATACTGAAAATTAGGGTAGCCTGTGTCTGCAGGTTGAAGCGTGCACAACAGTTCCGGATACCTTACCCGATTGCAGGTATAAGGGATCTCGCAAATCTCGACAGTCATACATTTTCAGGAAAACTTGATGCGTTAGTCGTTTACTTGTCGATAATTATAGATATAATATTTGTTGTAGTAATAAAAATTAGTAAACAACCAAATAACATTGGAAATTCAATAAAATTTCATGCAAATACACATATTTTTTCATGATATTACCTTTGAATTGTAATATATATGAAAGAATAAGACCCGTGTTGGGAAAAAAATATGAGCGGGACTTGATCCAGCGATCCAGTGATTACGGAACTTGAACGCTAACCACTCGACCACCGCCATCTCGTGCTCATAGTCTCAACCCACCGGTACATATTCGACGCGTGAAACTTCTCTTGCGATTTTCTCGAAAACGCCTAAGCAGTACGCCTTAATACTTGCACACTATGTTGATATAATGGACTACTAAAAGTGTACAAAGTCTGAAGATGATCCGTGACCTGAACCTCGTGGCCTCCCCTTGTCAGACTGGAGGATATCGCCGACAGTATATATATATATATATATATATATATAGGGGGGGTCACAGTTAAGAGTCTGGAATCCTCCATTTCTAGACTACTCTATAGGATTTGAGGGAAACACGCCCAGAATCTTCTACACGCGTCTCTTTTCTTTCAATTGCGCTCCCCCTCGCAGTGAGGCTGGCTGCGTACCTGCTAAACAAGGATGGAGAGAGAGCGCGGAGACAATGACAAGCGTGACAGAACCCGCACTGCTAGCAGTCTGACACTAATGTGCATGTATATAATCTTTGGGTTCTACAAATCACTGCCCATCTGGGCTATCCACATTTTAAAAATAGCATGCTAGGGATAAGGAAGGTGACATTTTAGACAAGATGTACCCGCCTATGCATGAAGAAATAGTGGTAAATTATTTATGATTACTAGACCTCCTTACATTAGCCCGGAATATGAACCCCGATCTCTCAGTCCCCACCAAACGAGACTTGACTCCTTTATTAAGATGTCCACCGATTCAGTTTTAATAAGTGTATAGTGCCCAAGTGGTTGCTATTAGTCTTCAAAGTACGGATAAGATTGGAAACAAACCTAGAGTTTTCGATTCGGAGATAAACGTGTGTATGCTCAAGTGTATTTAAGAGGAAAAATATTTATTTTATTTACACAAGAGTTAAAAGGTGACAAAATTAGACCATTATTTTTGTTGATTGTAAAAATGCGGAACGAGTAAATCATAATCGATTTCCTGCCATCCACGCATTCTAGCGTAGTAGTTTGCGAACTTACCTTAGTTACTGTCGTTCTCGTCTGCCTGCCTTGGCGTTTCAACCTGAATGTTGACTCGCTGCCGAGTGTTTCATACATAACCTCTTTTCAATGATTCTAATTTATGTGTGTGTTTTAAGTGACTCGTTTCCAAGCTTTAGTCTTTAAATATTGGTATGAGTAGGAAATTAAGTGGTGTCGAGTTCAAAAAGCGTTCTGATAAAAAAAAAAAACACGGCGAAGTTGAAACATTAAGAAAAGTCTTGAACAATTAAGAAAATTGTCCAAAATAGAATCTCTTTTACATCAATTCCAACCTCAAGTGTTCCCAATGTACCGTAGCGCCCATCGTACGAGAGCCCTGCGAGGCTGGTATTTGCAGTTTTATTGCTATTATGTGTTTGTTTTTATGTAAATGTATATAATGATGTTCAAAAATAAATAAGACTTTTAAAACAAGCAAACAAGATGCCGTTTTTATTTAATATGGTCCTAAATATAGTGTTTAGTAATAAATAACCAAAATAACCGAAAGAATAATTAATCAATGTGCATTTTTCGATTATAAAACGTAGCTACTGATAGTTGGACAAGCTTATAAAAATTACAAGAGGGAAGCGGGAGATGGGGGAAGGGGGGCGGGCTGAGCTATCTATGCCCAGGGAACCAATCTCATAAGCCTGGGGCCTAACCATACTTGTGAGGAAGGAGAGTGGAAAACTATTTATTTTTTTAAACTAGCGGGATTCAAAACCGTCATCGGTAGTCCAGTTTATTTGAGGCCTAAGACTATTCGACCACCGAAACAGGTCCTACCTAAGCCAGTAGTTGTCCAGGGGAGTGGGTGCTTTTAGCGGTTATATCTTACACCCATAGTAACTTAGTCCAGTTTATTTGAGGCCTAAGACTATTCGACCACCGAAACAGGTCCTACCTAAGCCAGTAGTTGTTCAGGGGAGTGGGTGCTTTTAGCGGTTATATCTTACACCCATAGTAACTTAGTCCAGTT
>CABFOV010006658.1:10848-33190 GCA_902141375.1 Timema poppense | reverse complement strand
GTAGTGGTACAGATAACCCTAGTTCGACCCTGTCATTCTCCGTGTCATAGTGGTACAGATAACCCTGGTTAGATCCTGTCATTCTCCGTGTCATAGTGGTACAGATAACCCTTGTTAGACCCTGTCATTCTCTGTGTCATAGTCGTACAGATAACCCTGGTTAGATCCTGTCATTCTCCGTGTCATAGTGGTACAGATAACCCTGGTTAGATCCTGTCATTCTCCATATCATAGTTCTAAGACTAATGGTGTAAGAATACATTTTATAAAGTAAACATTTTAAATTTATTATATTAAAGTTTAGATCTGGGATTAGAGTGTAAAATAAAGATTCAGAAACAATCTCTAGTTTTATTTGATAATTTAACTTACCCATATAATATTTAGTTTGTTTGAACGTCATATTGTGTTATATCTTTGTATTTAGAGAGTGGTGTTTAAATAATCCAAATCTCCAATTTACCTTTGGATCTTTCTTGACTCTTTAATCTAAATCCAAATCTTGGAAAAAATTATGAACATGATAGGAATTATAAATATAATATAATAATATCAATCACAAATATTAAATTAATGTTAAAAATTCTCTCTTTTAATTCATTAATTAAAAATTCATACGTACAGTTAAGGATTAAATTATTGGTTCAGGGGTCTGGTTGTTAAGTTAATCCTATAATTATACATGGTTTTAAACCACCATTAGGTATTATGAAAGTTCTAAAACAATTTATTTAAAGAATGTGAGTCTTGAATATCTTAAAGGATTCAGGGATTTGAGGTTCAATCCCCAATGAATACTAAACAACTTATTGTGTCAATCGAATTTAGGAGGAAACTATCTACATGGATCGTGAAAGTCAGATTAAGGCAATTAACAAGACTTTTGAGGATTCCAAAGTACCTATTGAGAAGCATTACAGCAAGCCCAACGTTACACCGGTGGAAGTATTTTCTGTGTTCCCTGACTTCAAGGTAGGTGTTAACCTTTAATTGGATAAATGGCTTAGCTCATAACTATTACAAAATAACTATATGTATGACAATGAGGAAGCTCCATAGCTAAATGGTTGGAAATTGGAATAAAACAAGTAAAGATAAACTAAGTAAGTGAAAATTGATTGAAGAAATCCCACCTATGGAAAGAGGAAAGAAATGTGTATAGGATCCAATGCACAAAATGTGACATCATCTTCCTTTCTTCTGGTTTACATATTAGTGACATGCACATTGCAACACTAAATCTTTATATTATGGTAATTGCCTCTATAAAATACTTTTCCTCTCCCTAGGGGGAGCTCTTTACTTAATTTTCAATTAATTTAGTTTATTCTTAATAATTGTTTTTTATTTCCCTTACTGTACACACACACACATATATATATATCAGGGTTGCCACTGACCTGGAAAGTCAGGGAAATGAAAATCGGTCATGGAAAGTCAGGCAAAGTTTTTTTAGTTTAGTCCATTTAATTGCAGATTATTTTCTTCAAGGTGTCTTTAATTAAAAAAACCATTATTTTGAGGTAAGATGGTATACTATGTACTGTAATTTTTTAACTTTGAAATCTGATTTGGTTGTGGGTACGGCAGACTTTCCTGGAAAATGCTGTGCTAAATTATGAATTTTCCAAGATAATTCTGAACAGAGATTGGCGACTAGACTGTTTCTTATCTGGTTATAAAATTCAAGGGCAGATTCATTATCATATTTGGTATTCCAGTTTCTTAATCTTTTGTTTTTATATTTGGAAGAAGGTATAGGAAAGGTGGATAGTATAGGATAGTATAAAGCGAAAAGAGGTTTTCCTTATAGAGTTATATCATTAATCTTTTGTTTGTAAATAATTATTTCCACTTATATGCATATCTGCTATGTATCTTAATTTGTTTCCATTAATTTACTAAATGTGCATTAAATGTGTTCCTAATAGTATACTACAATAAAAACCATGGATACTATAGTACTATGTTCACTGATTATTTTATAATACAAATTAATAAAAAAATGTATTATTAAAATGAAAATTATACTAAAAATTATTGTAATGTATTTCTGTAGGACTCGTTTTACTTGCACTAAAACAGAGATTGGATTTGAAGTATAGGATATAAGAATGTATGTTGTAGAGCCTACCTTTGAACGATGTCTTATTCTGGACATGTACAAGAAATCTGGGAATGATGGTCTTGACCTTGAGTGTGCTCTTCTTAATAATTAACTAACAAGAGGACCTCCCCTAAACACTCACATTCACACAAGTACATGGTAGATAAAAACACAATATTTAACATACACACAAAGAGAGTAGCACACTAAAATCAGCTCACACGGAGTTTATAATAAGTTCATCTTCAAGCAAGAAAGATTCACCGAGATGTGTATTTTAGAGACTATTTTTCAACATACACTGTTTGGAAACAAAAGCCAGTTTCAAAGGCGTTAGTTTGAGTAAGTTAGAGAAATGTGGACAAGGGTAGGGGGTAGCAAATTGGGAGAAATCTTCAGCCAAGTGGCCGAAAAGAGGGGCAAAATAGGGAGAGAAATAACCAGTAAACTGAACCTAACAACAAGCAGTGTTTCTATGTGAGACCAGCAAATAATGGAATATTCAATAATATCATTATTATAATTAGCTATAATAGCATTGATGAAAAACTATGAAAATTAAAAAATAAGTAAATTAATAATTTACATATAGGTATTATTTGGTTGCAAATCCGAAAAAAAAATCAACATCTCAGATGCTAGTATTATCTTAAAGAAAATTGCTTTAGGCCCTGAATTGAAAGATGTTATTTATCAGGAAGAGGCTAAGTTCTTAGGCCCAATGTCAACATAAACTTTGAAAGTGTTCTTCCTTGATATAATTAACATTTCTCATATAATTTGTACTTGCCTGCTTATTATAATATTATTAAAAATAAATAATAAAATGCATTCAAATGTCAAATGAAGTGTAGCTTAAGTTTCTTCAGCTTAAAATCTGCTGCTGATTGCCATTTTCAATTAACAAAATAATTAAATACATACTTTTAGTTTGATTATTTGGTTTTTACGTGGTTTAAACTCTAAACTAATAGTAGAAATTTTATTATTGAGGTTTTAAAATATATCATTAGCATAGGGGTCATTAGTTCATTTAGCATGTCCTTGATCTTCATTGGTCGGCTAGCAGGCTAGTTGTCTGTACTCTCAACCAGGAGGATTGTGGGTTAGGCCCTAATCGGGTCCCAGAGAAAGAGCCTTTTTCAAAATGTGGTGGCCAATCCCCTTTTCACTGATCATGTTGTTATTTGAACAGGTGTGGAAGTACCCTTGTGCTCAGGTGATATTCGACTCTGATCCTGCACCTACAGGCCGTCCTGTTCCAGCACAGATTGAGGAGATGTCGCAGGCTATGATCAGGTGAGAACTCGTCTCCTGGTGGCTGTATTTTACTATAAGGAACAAAGCTTTTCCAACATTTCAATTTGCCTACAAACTTGCTTATACTACAACCATTTATTTGTATCTTTTGGGAAGCCATGGTAGACTTATACTTTATATGATCAGTTTAGCTATACTTGAATTTGAAAAAGTGATATTTTTGCACACAATTAGTCTTAGTGTTATTTTTTTATCCTTTAAATACCTTTAATAATATCATTTAAATTATTTTAAATTAGTATAGTATTATAGATAATGAAATGTATTATTAGAAATGGGCTGATCAGCTAATTAATGATCAGATCGATGTTGATTATCTGTTGCCAATAATTTATTTTATTGCAATGCAATGGGGTTTATAATGACATTTAAAAACAACACTGTTCATAAAAGTAAGCTTGGATAAAAAAAACTCTATAATGTGCAAATATGTACTTTGTACATTTATAAAATTATTAATTGCCCTATTTAGATCGTTCGATAGAAAGAAATAGAAGAAACTGATGGCAGGGCTCATTTTTGTCCTGCTTTTCCTATTTTTTAACCTCTAGAAGAAAGAAACCGTTTGATTTGTAGAAGTTGAAGTGTAGATGTTCATTTTTGCTGGTAAATTAGAAAAAACAAAATATCGTATCATGTGTCACGCTGTTTGAATAAATTAGATGTATACCCGAACGCTTGTACAGTGTCTTTGAAATTCAATGGTATAAAATTGTTTTTGGAGATAGTTCTAAGGCTAAATTAAAAGGCTTGTTAAAGCTATCCTTGTAATACCTCATGGAAATGCTGATGTTGAGCGAGGATTCTCACAAACATCAAACTATCTCACTGACAACAAGACCTGTCTCTCTGAGGCATCCATCAGAGGCATGCACTCTACCAAAGATTGTCGTAAACATTACAACTATCACTGCAACACAGTATCAATCATGAAGAATTTCATCAAGAAAGGACGGGGACCCATAAGTTGTACTTGGCTAGACTCGAAGAAGAGAATTGAGGCTGAACGGAAGAAACAAGAGGAAGAAGATAAAGAGAAAATAAATCGCAGGAAGCTAAAGAGTCAATACAAAAAGAGAACCTGTTAGAAAAGTAAAAATCAGAAGCTTAAGAAGAAGTTCAGTCTTACAAGTCATTAATGGTAGAAATGAATGAAAGAATTAATAATTAAATGAAAATCAATGATGGAAAGGTTTGCAAATAGCTCAAACTACTCTAGAAGCTCTGGCCAAAAAATTGTAAGAAAGTGACTCTACTTTTGTGCATGAATCAAAGAAACCCAAAAACAACTGAAAGAGTGATTTTTTTCCTCGTGTAACCTTAACGAGTAGTAAGACGTGAGGCAGGGGTAAAAAACATATCTATTTTTATTATGTTTCACAGATTATTTTTCAAATATATTTTATTTTTGAGGGAAGACGGGGGTAACCTATGTCATCTTTTGATGATAATGAACATCATTATTGTAATAATTATTATTACTATTTTTTATTGTGTTTCACTATCATTATTTCCAAATTTGGATTTGTAATGAAATGACAAAGTAAAATAAATACTGTATTAAAGAGAAAATAATAAGGGGGCAGAGGGGTAAAAGGAGGATTGCAAGGGGTGGTTGATGGTTGAGCAATCCTCCTTTCTTCTTTTATAAAATATTTTTTCTTATTTTTGCTACAGGCTCAATATCATAAAAACATTGTTTTTAATTATTTATTTTATTTTGGCACTATGAGGTGAATATAGTGTTTTTAACATGTCATAATATTTTTTTATCAAATTGGCGGTTCTACGTTTCCTACTTTTTCATCAAAATGACCTACTTTTCCTACTCTTTGACACCCAAAATATGCTGAGGCCTCTGATGGAAATACGCAAGAAGATCGGCATCAACTGGAGGGACATAAGGTTGATTGCAAACCTGTACCTGGGACAGTGAGTGAAGGTGAGGCTAAATGATGGATAGACCAACAGCGTAGAGACAGGAAGAGGAGTAAGACAGGGATGCTGTTTGTTACCCAGTCTGTTCAACTTGTATGGAGAGTGGCTGGTCAGAGAAGACCTGATATCACATGGAGATCAACAGTGAGAAGTAAAGAGTGATAGCAATTTCAAAAGATGAAGAGCCGCTGAAAATCAAAATTGTAAACAAAAGTTGGAAAACATAAAGCAGTTCAAGTAGCTGGGAAGTCTGCTGACAAAAGATGACTACTGCACTAAAGAAATTAGGACGAGGATCACCAGAGCCAAGGAAGCTTTCAACAAGAGGAGATTACTGCTGACCAGCAAGTTGAGTTTGGAACTGCAAAATAAACTGATGAAATCCTACATTTGGAGCAGAAACCTAGGCTCTGAGGAATATGGAAAAGAAATCCTTGGAGAGCTTCGAAATGTAGAGCTGAAGAGGACTTGAGAAGTGGACAGACAGGGTGACAAATCCTAAGAAGAATGAGTGGAAAGAGAACCATTTTGGATGTGATTCTTCAGTACAAAGCAAACTGGATTGGACACATCTTTAGGAGGAACTGTCTTCTGCATGATGCCATTTTCACCTAGGTTTTTTTAAAAGTACTAAAGAAATATCATATTTAATCATAATTATTTTTTCAGTTACAAGTTGATTAAAATAATAAGCTTACCTTTTATTACCTAGCTCTTATTATTTTTATTCTTAGAAACCCTTGTTCAATTCATTTTTAAAATATCAATGTTATTATCATTATATTGGTATTTATAAGTGTAAGTTTCAAGTGTACAATGGTATCCATAGTACTAAGTTGTTTTTAGCGCCGCATTCATTATACTGCCTGTTCAGATTATACACTTATTTAATAATTATGGCACTGTGTTAGGGATGAAGAAGGTCCAGTTTAGAGAAAGCTACCAGAATTTTTATGAAGGAAAAGGGAAAACCACATTTAGTACACCCAACCAGGAGTCAAACTGGGTTTCCCCGCGAGTGACAGTCATGTCCAGGGGTTACCAACTGCAGGCATGCGATGCCTTATTTTGTGGCCCATGAAGTTTCTTGGAGAAGTAATCTACAGTAGTCAAATTGATGTTTTATACCAAGAAATAGAAAGTTTTGACTATCGTAGGGGAAGTCCATGAATGGGAGCTCCAACTGATGTTCATGTTTAATTTATACCTTACATCTCTTCTATTATATTGACGTAGAGTGTATTTTAGACGACAATAGTATATCTTAGTTGAAAGATTTGTTTAACACTTTGCCTTCTGAACCTTTATTTTTATTATTATTATTATTATTATTATTAGCACCGCGTCTTACTACCCGTTCGGGTTGTACGCAAGTACGCTAATGTTGTAATGGTAGGGTGATTGTGAGATGAAATGGAGGACCTACAGTATAACGTGGGATCCGAACCACGGTGGAGGCCTGGCATTCTACACATTAACAAGTTGGGAGTAATACACGTCTTGTCAGAGGTGAAGGAAGGGTTTGGCCATCAGATATATCTGTGCCAGGACCGAGGATTGAACTCCGGATCACCAGTACAAAAGTCTGACCCCTACCCCTAGACCACCAGGTCACATGCTGAACATTAATATACTATTCTGATCAGTTTGGCAAGCCTTTTTTTATAAGAATAAATGCACATTTTCTAAATCTTAACAATAAAGGTATTTTAATAGTATAAAATTGGTACTTACATGAAATTTTTCTCTGGAATTTCTTCTTTAACATGATGTATTACTCAAATTACTTGTATTATTATAAAAATTTACTAGATTTATTCAAAGACATTTTGTTTTTGTTTTAATTTTTCACAAATAATTTGTTCTTTGTTTACTTTGCTTAGAAAAATAAACATTGATAATATGAATGAAACAAACAAACAATAACAATAATAATGTGTTATATAAGTTGTGACAAAATAAAACCAAATAAAATTTACCGTTGAACAAACCAGATTTAAATTCCGATACAAAATTGGGATCCAATTCCAAATCATCAAAACGTTCATCACTTTCATCTAAATAGTCTTGTATTTTTTTCAAAAGTTCCATAATCTAGTCATTTTAATAATAAAATATACATTCAAAACAGTTTAAAAGTATAATGCTGCAAACACAAAGTAAGAAAAACAAACCTCTAAACCAGAGATTCTAAACTTGACTGACAACACGCTTAAGATTATAGAGCAAAGATATTGTATTTTTTAAAAGCAGTGCAATCTATTGGCAGAAGTATACACTAAAATAATTAAATAAACCGTATCTCGTAACATACTATAGTAATACTAAGAAGCATAGAAAAGTAACTTTAGTAATATTACGCCACCCGAAGAAATCTCAAATATTTGAACGTCGTATTATTAAGGCGTTAGCAGGCAAAGTGTTAATATGTAATTAAAAATGTTTAGATTACCACTTATTATTGTATTCCTAATTAAATATCTGTTTTTGTTTTTGCATAGCATGACAAAAATTAGCCACTAAATTTGTGGATACAATTGTGACCCTTGGGGACACTTTTGGAAACTTATAGTCTAGTCTATTGTGGGACTGGCGCCTTAAACCACGTGACCTCCAAAATGAGTTACTAAGTTATTCACCTGTTGATTGCGTCCCAGCATTCACTTGTGAACCGTTGTTTTGTGTCAGAGGTGTGATGGACGAGAGTGGGGAGCAGTTTGTGGCGTACTTCCTGCCGATGGAAGACACACTCGAAAAGCGTCGGCGTGACTTTGTCAACATGGTGGACTATGAAGATGAGGAAGAGTACAACTACAAGATGTCACGGGAATACAACTGGAATGTCAAGAGTAAGGCCTCCAAGGGCTATGAGGAGAACTATTTCTTGGTCATGCGCCAGGACGGTGTCTTCTATAATGAACTAGAAACTAGGTATACATTTAATTATTACTAAACTCAGCCTGTAGCCGGGTTAGTTTAGTAAAATGCCTCCATCTCCCTCTATCTTTTCACCATTCTTCCTTTAATTAATTCCATTTTTCTCCTTTCACTTGAACACTTTTTGTTATCTGCTCATCACATCTCTTTATTGGCCTTCCTTGCATTTTTTTTCCTACATACTTCATTTCCAACATTTTATTTGTCATCCTCTCCTCATTACACTCCCGTTACCATCTCAGTCTTGCTTCCTCTACTATCGCATGTACTCCCTACTTTTTCTCAGATAACTTCATTACTAAGATTTGATGAGGCCTTAACTGTTTACGACTTTAATTTGCATGTTTTGTTTGGCTTCTCATGTTGTACCACTGTAAATAATTATTGTGCGTACCCAGTTTGGGAACTGTTGATTTAGACCATGATGTGATACAGCAATTTTAGCAATTGTAATTGCAAAGTAATTATGTAGACTTGTATAGTTGGGAGCGTAGCTAAATCACCAAAAAGACAAAATGGTATTAACATAATTGGTTTACTAAAAAAAAAAAGTATTATCTTTCTTGTTTATGATGTAATAGACACAACTAATAAAGTAGCATTTCGTCACCCGAGAATGCAAGTGTTCTATCTCCAAAATGGTTAAATTTGAGATATTTGGTGTTTACGTTTATTTACAATGCATATGATCCACCTGTGGTGAAATTGAGACTATTAAATAATTACTTAAGAAAATACAAGCTCGAGTTGTCTTCTAGTAACATTGGTTTTATACACAAGGTCAAACTTCAATGCTCTTTTACACAAAAGTGAAAAATTGGACATAGAACACTTGCATTCTCGGGTGACGATTTGTCATTGGCACCAAGCATCAAACAACATTGTTAAAGATTCGAGGATTAAAATTTGGATTCGAGATTTGAGATACGGATTTAAGATTTTAATTTAGGTGGTTTACTCATAAGATTGACTGCAGTACAATTGATGTAATGTTATTTGTGGTACAGAGTACGACTGAGTAAGCGTAGGCAGAAAGTGGGCCAGCCACCCAATAACACGCGTCTTGTGGTGCGTCACCGTCCACTTAATGCTCAGGAGTTTCGCATGCAGAGGTATCGAGAGCGCATGTTGGAGCCGACTGGTGAGGAGGAAGAGGAGGGCTCGGCTGAAGAAGGAGAAGATAAATCAGGTCAGAAAAAACAACTACTCCTTTATTTGACTATCATTCTCTCATAAATAATATAATAACAATACAAAGGGGAATACCTATTACAAAAAAATTACCACACAATTAAAATGACAAAATAAAGTTGGGACTGCTGCAAAGATAATGTTTGGTTTTTTTCTATGATAAATTTAAGATTTAATTCTTGGTTCATATTCTGAATTTTAACTCTTTTATCTTTGATTTATTCCCTACTTTTTTTTGTAGACCTGGCTATAATCTTTTACCACCATAAAATCAATTTGACCACAATTACATGCAAACTTTGAAGTAAGTTAGTTCATTTGGATCAATTGTAAAGAAGAACATTTCTTTCTGGAACCATCCAAATGCATTGGAACATCCTTCACTGCTTTGATAAAATATCTTATATGTAAGGCTTGGATGTTTATGACCTTAAAAATACCACTATATGACCTTAAAATTAACAAACATGCCCTAAAAATGAATGTTAATTTCAAACAAATATTATTAAAAATATACCTCAAATCAAGGCAGTAATTTGCAGTAAAATAAATTAGGCGACAAATCTTTATTTATTGATCTGACAAGCTCACAACTAATTCAGAGAAACGTTCTAAAGAGCCTTTAGAAGCAAAACAAGAATTCAGTGGGGTGTGGAGGGACAGTTCTACATAGCTGTCAGTGGCACCAACCCCCAAAGCTGGGCTCTTCAAATAATCTGGTCAGAAAATATTTACACAATAATAACATTAATATAAAATGTGAAGTACAAATTGTTTTTATTAGAAATTAGATATATTGTTATTTAATTAATGGACAGTCAATCTTGCAGTTCAACCAAAAGCATCAGTCTACTCTCTTGACCTGATGAAGCTGTCTGTGACAGTGAAAGCTTGTACTTAACAATGTGTTTGTGTGTTTTTTAGTGTTATATATAAACAATTTCTACTCCAGTATCACCGAGGTAAGTGTGCTGGCTAGCCCTCCTAATTTAAACCATATTTAACTAATTGTAATTGAAATATGACTTTATGCTCCAAAAATTGTGGAATATTATCTAAAATCAAAAACTACTCAAAATATGCACTTATATGCAAAATAAAATTATGTGTGTATTTGGTGGCTTACAAAATATTTTTTGTCATAAACATCCAAGCCCTAGTTATATGTATTTAATGAAGTTATATTGTGTCACGTTAGTTTTACGGTGTCCCTCCTTAAGAGAGAGGTGTATTGTGTCACGTTAGTTTTACGGTGTCCCTCCTTAAGAGAGAGGTGCAAAGTTAACAAAGTTACAGACCTCAAAGCAGTTTTTTTTTATGTTATTGAGTTTACCCTTGGCTAAACATTAGTGTTGATTTTTATTTCACGTGTATTCTCTGTGGAAAGACCTTTAAATGCACATGCATAGAGGCACCAACTTTTTTTGGACATCTGTTTTCATTACATTTTTGAAAAATCCATTACAAAAGTGCTAAAACTTGTTTCAAGCTCAAATAAATCGTTACATATTTGTGAGTTAACAGAATAAAACATTAAAGGTAGTTAGTTATACATGAAATCAAAGTTTTCTCATGAATTCTTTGTAATAGTCTTATTTTAAAACAAAATTTGTTTTTTGTAGGCTAAATTCCATTTGTAACCCTAGAGAATATGTAACAAGTGTTGCATACAGTATATCTTTATAAGGGAAACTTCTTTTCACTTTTTGAGGTAATTGTATTATATTTGGAAGAACTTATAGGAGAGGTGGATATACACATATAAAAGGAATGAACACAATACAGCTTTTACAAGTTTTTCATTGTAAATGCAATATTATGTTCGTTCCTTTTATATGTATATATCCACCTCTCCTATACCTTCTTCCAAATGTTATGTATAGAAATAGATAAGTATAACCCCAACAGCCACTTCTTCATAAATGTTTTTGAAAATAGCTGGACCTTGACACTAATAATAAAAATTTAATTTCAAGACAAAATAGCTGACAAAATGAAATAGTCAAACCTTCTATAACTGCCACTTAATATGAATTGTTACTAGGGGCTTTTGGTTGCCTGTATATATACATTCATTATTGGTTTTAATTTCTTTGCTATGAAAAAGTATTATTTAATTTCAATTTTGTTTTACATATTAAATGAAAAAACAGTGGATACAATTAAAGAAAAGGCTAGCCTTTTAATAGCCCTCACTTTTGATGTCAGAATGAAATTGCTGTATTAATAAATAACAAATTGTAGCTAATTTCAAAAAGTATCCCTCAGCAATGATTTATACTTAGTTATAGCAAAAAATGAAAAATCTTAATAATATGATAATTAGGAAAGCTAAAGGTTTCATTTTGTGACTACACTAAGTAAGGTCTCCTATGATATTATCTATGTATTTAATAATATTTGAACTATAAACAATGTACTATTATTATTTATTTATTATTATACTTGGCACTGCATCTTACTACCCTTTCGGGTTATATGTTTAAGTATTAATAATTACGCTAATGGGCTAGGTGTTGGGAAGGTTGAATATATAGGAAGTGAACCTGCATTTGCATGGAGGGAGAGGGAAAACCATTTAGGAAAAACTACTCCCCCCAGTTCACCCGAGCAAAATTCAAACCTTGATCCCCCCATCTTTGGCAGTCTGGCTCAACATGAAACTAGCGTGTTAGCCAACTACGTCACCGAGGCGGGTATATAAACATTGTAAAAAGTACCTATTCTTTTCAAGAATTTGCTAGTATAAAAAAAGTTTTTCTACTAAAATTATTTTTAAATGTACAAAAAAATGTAATTATTGATGATTTATATATATATATATAAATCATCAATAATTACATTTTTTATATATATATATATATATATTATAAAACTATTTTTAGGCAAAAAAGATTTTATTTGAGAATTTTAAAATCGAAACTCAAGCTTTTTATGTGGAGAAATCAACTATATATATAGGACCCTAAATTATGGTGTATATATATTACATTTACATAATAAATGTCCAGCATCAAGACATAACATTAGATATAATTAGAGACATGCACAAGGCAAGGTTATTTTTAGTGGAAAAGTGGTGTTATTTTCCTCATAAAGCGATATTATATAGAGATGTCACGATACTTGTTTTTCTCGATTCTGTTTCTTAAGTTTAACCTCAATTCTTCCATTCTCAATTCCGATTCTTGAACATTTCCTTTTACATTATTTTTCTAAGCATTGTTGCATAGAAAATCCGATGTTCCTGATACCCTACTCCCCTCTCAATGCAAAACTTGGACTCGACCATTACAACACATGGTCACTTGAAACTCTAATCTCACAATCTTATAGATATTTACTAACCACACAAAAGTCTTCAAAATGAAAAATTCAAATAAACTCAAAATAAATTCAATAAATTGCAGATTTTATAACTGATCCCAAGTACGTTAGCTCGCCAGAAATTAATGATAAAGTTTTGGAAATGATATATCAACAATCTATTGAATTAAAATAAATATAACATTTTGCTACTCCATTCATATTAACTATGTCGATTTTTGTTCTAATTTTATTAGGCTTGTTTTATTTAAAGAGCTAATTAAAACATTAAAAATTGAAAAGAGACAAATAATATAATTACAGAAAAGCGGCCATCTTAATTTGATTGTAATATTGTAGCTTTCGATATACACGTTGTGATATAGCAATTAATGATAGATATATCAATATATTGGAAGAAAATGCCATCCCTAGTTTATGTATAATATATTAATTGTTTGTTTAGAATCGATACATATATTCTGACAGTCTCGCTTAATTTTTATTTTAAAACAAAGTGTGTCACAGTTGTTAAGTTTTTACCTCTTAATAATGTCATAATGTCAGGTCTTAAATGTATTCAGGTTATTACAGTATATTTACAATTTGCTGGCATTTAAGTGAAACGGCAACTAAATTATTATGAGAGATAATCAATTATTAGTTATTACCTATTTCGAATGCTGTCATTTTGTTTAGTTGCCAGTTTTATTGAAAGCTATGAATCGAGTAGCAAGAATCGTAATATTAAGATTGATTCTGGATTGTTTCGTTAACAGTAAGAATCGAGGTATCGCGTTATACAGCCTTAATATTATATTCTGAAAGTGATGTTATTATTTATGTAAATACTAGTTGAATTAGTATTCATTAAAAAAAGCTAAGATAAAGCTGTCTACATTTTTCATTTTTCATAACTATATTTAGGGGGAAAAACTTAAATGTGTTATCGCAAATGAGATATCTTTGACAAAATAAAAACAAACTCTTTCTTAACTGCTTCACACCGTGTACACTGTACAGGTACCACTCTTTCTATTGTAAACCACAAGAACATGTGTTGACCAACCATTACCGTCAGTCTGACTGACTCACATGATCAAGAGGGGTTTATTGTTTTGTTTGAAGAGCATTGGTTGTATTCTTGGTTCAAACAAGTAGCACCCGTTGAAAACTATACCACTGAAGCTCGGCTTGTGCGATTATTATCTTAAGCGGTCACTTGTAGCACTGAATAGGAAAAAACATCCAAATTGCTTACAAATGTGCTCAGGATTATTTCTTCTATAATTTTTTTTACTCATACCCGTTTCTTTGTTTTGTTTTCTTTTTATTGGCTTTACCCTTGATGCTCCTCTAAACACACTTCACCTCTACTCACGGTTTCCCCATAGCAGATTTTAATATTGTCCGCATTTTAAAATGGACTGAAGACATCCATCTGGTTTCATTTGGGAAACAAATTTGTTTTTGGCCTTTTTACTTTTCATTTATTTAAATAGTGCTTGTATCTAGATCAATAAAGTTACACACATTTTATCCTAAATGTATTTTTTATATTTGCCTAATTCTTTGAGAGTTGGGTTTATCTGTGTCCCAACATAAGTTACCTACTCTGTTTATGTTCCAATTTTTATTTTAAACTCATTACAATTTTGTTTGGATTTCTTAGATAATGAAGCAAAGGATGATGATGATGATGATGATAATGATGATAAAGATGAAGACAAAGAAGGAGAAGATAAAGAAAGAACTAGTGATAAGGAAAAGGAAGGAAGTGATGAAGAAAAGGATGCAAGTGAGGATGAAAAACAAAATGACCAGGATAAAGAAGATGCTGATGGCAGTGGAAATGAAAAAAGTGACTCTGATCAAGGTATCTTTAATTCTATTGTAAATGCTATTATTATATTATAGATGGGTCATATTTGAATCATTATTCTGAATCGGTTTACCTTCGAATCTTGGAAAAAATTATGAACATAAGGGGAATTAGGAATATAACTTAATAATATAAAATACAATTACAGGGTTCCTACAGTATTTGTAAAAAAATTCTCCCTGACTTTTCCTGACTATTTTCCCAAGTTCCCTGACCAATTTCTCATAAAATTTCTACTATAACTTTACAATACTATACATGTGAAAATATTATTTTAAATACATTTATTTCAACCTCCTCCTCCCCTACAGCCGATCTTTCCTTACCTCTCATGGAAGAATAAGAAAGCAGACGTCTTGCCAATCAGTTCAGGGAAAATGATGGAAAAATAATTAAATATGTCTAACCCTATCAAAAAGTTGTAACAAACTTGATTCGCTTTGGTATCATGTGCAGAAATACGTACTAAATAACAGGCCACTAAGAACATACTAAAATGTTTGGTATCATTAGTCTTATTTTACCTAAAATGTACATGTCCTGAACTGAATAGCTCACAACGAGAAGAACTGTGTCTGCTTTCATATTATTCATGTCTCAAGTCAATTTTCTTTTTATTAAAATTATCAAAAGTCATACAATAAGATACTATACTAAAATTAATAAAGTGAAGCTTGTTTCTTCTTCAGTTCTTGCAACTCCCCTTCTATTGCTTCTCATTTCTCTTCAGTTGCCATCATTAATTTTTTTCTTTTTCCTTCTAAATCATTAACTTGTATATCTAATTTCCTCTTTTCTGCCTTCTTCTTGTCTTCTTCCCTTCTTTCCTGCTCCTTCATCTCCAAATATTCATGATAGTGTTTCCGAGCACCTCTCATGTAATCCAACATCTTTTTGCTAATGTGTATGTTTTTAATCCGTCCTGCTTATTGTATCTCATCATGAATGTGACGCTGTGCAGTGACTGTTTTTCATGCATATTTTCAACCCATAAAGATTTATTGACTGAAAAACCACCTTCAACAGTTGCATTCCCATGCGACAAGACAAGGCAAATCTTTATTACTTACCAAAGATGTTTGTAGTTTGAATCTCCTATTAGAAAGCTACCATAAATAGTGTTAAGTCCTACTTCATCACTAAACTGATCATAAGGACGAAATATTTCTTGAAGCTGAGACTTTTTGAGGTTGCAAAAATGCAAGTATTCTTTCTTGGCATGGTTGAGTTCCTCCAAAAGATAAGAAAATCTCTTCTGGACCAGTTGAGGTGAATGTTGAATAACACAAGGATCTAATGAAGACAAACCTCTCACAGCTTTCTGTTTTGAGGGACTTCTTTCTTGTAGTTTTGCAATTACGGTGGTTAACATTCTGCGGCACTCGTGTATAAATTCTAGTTTTTGTCTTTCTGTTACTGTGATTGCAGTTTCTCCTAACAAACGTTTTGTTGCAAATCCTACATCAATATTTTTGCTAAGGACCAAATTTTCTGATTTTTTTGTGTAGATAGACAGTAACTTTGGACCTGTACACTTCATCAGATCAGGTTTCACGCAACGATTCATAAGGTATCTTAGAAGTTTCTCTACAGCTTCAAAAAAGATATGGAGTCATTGGATCACAGGCTGCTCTTTTCAGTGTCTCTACAGGTTTTGTTTTAGAAAGTTTTGCTTCTTTGAGAAACATGGTCCCAGATTTGTAATGCCCTTAGAAAACACTTTGCATTCTCTAACCACCGCACACAACAGAACTTCAATGGAAAAGATGCACATCCTATCAACTGGGTAAACAATGTTCGACAAGCTGGAGAGTCAGTAAACAGGTAGTACATGTGACGCAATAAGCTACTTATATCCCTATCAACAGACTCCACTCCTGGTCTCAAGGAACCATGAACCACATGAAGCCCACATGTTCCCAGATTTAGCAACCTACATACTTCATTGTCTGTGACAGATTTGATGTGTTCCTGAAGAAGTGTTATTAACTTTAAATTGACATTTGGGCCATCCATTGACACTTGTATCAACTTAGAGAGTGGAAGAGGAGAACTACCATCCAGAAAATGCTTCAGTAATTCTTCAGCGGTGCTCCTATCGAAAAACACACTGTTTAAGTAACGACTGATAACTTTATGATTTTCCTTGTCCCAGAATCTTATTACAATGTCCATTTGTCCTCTTTGAATAACTTTATTTAACGCTTCATCAAAACACATTACAAAGTTGTTACATGATTTTAGGCTGTCCAGTAAATTGTTATAAAAGAATGGAGCCAAGCCATGCACAATGAAGTATGCAGCCTTGTCTCCACCAAGGGTAAAGGCATTGGCAATGGAACACTCGGGAAACATCAACTGAAAAATTGTACTTAAATTATTGCACGAATTGAAAGACTTTTTTTGTAAACAACTTGCATAGCCCAAATTACTTCCGCATTAGTTATATCATCTTTTATAACAAAAGTGTTATGGTTTCTTCGAGGCACTACACTAATTTCACTTTTGGCAACAGCTTCCTTCTGCGGCTTTACGATTTCCGATGAAACAGAAAAACTCTTCGAGTAACCAGCCGAATCACCATTAGGTAAAATGTCTTTGTGTGCCAGAGATTCTGTTGAAACAGGGGAGCTTGATGAACCTGAATCACTTGACTTTTTTGAGAAAAAAGTCAACAGAGAGCATTGATTTGTCAAAGTTTCAAGAGTTTTTATATGAGTTGGTCCTTTTGCATGGGAAGCTAATGCTTGCTTTCCCATATTACTTAGGTTTATAATTTTTTTGCATACTTTACAAAATGCCTGCAACTTATTACTTTCAACGTCACTGATCCAGTATGAGAATTCAGGAAAATGCTCTGGGCTTAGCCAAAGATGGTTAAAAACTGTTTTTTTGTTAGACATTGCTGGTGTAGCCGAATCAGTCCTAATTCACTGTATCCAATGATAGCGATGCCAAACCTTGAACAAGAACCAAAACAATGGATCACTAAAGTTAAAAGAATTGTCATGTGCAGGCCAGGAGATTCTTGCGTTCACCTTCTGAAATAAAATGCTACCAAAACTTGTGTTACAGCAAGTTTGAGCATGGCAAGTGCCCCTCAGCTTTTTTCATTGGGGCAGTGGCTTATGACGCAGTAAATACGAAAAATATTTTCGTTGTTTTTTTTTCTAAGTGTGACATGAATTTTCATTTCCCTGGCCTTTTTAAAGCTTCCCTGACTTTCCAGACCGTAGGAACCCTGAATTAGTAACTAAATGTTAACATTCTTCCTTATATTCCATTCATTATAACATTCATACATTCAGTTAAGTGTTTAGTTAATGGTCTGGGGTTTGGTTGTTTAGTTTGTCCTATAACCATTTTGGGACTGAGCCACCAATAAGCAGTATTAGAGCTCTAAAATCAAATTACAAATACAAATTTTGAATCCTTTCTCTTTCGAATCCCTGAGAATTCAAAGATAATTAATATTTACACTAAGCGCAGCTTTTACACCATGCTAGAAAAATACTTTACATCCACTACTGTTTCCAGCCTGTGCCTTGGGTCAGTTTTTTGCTGGCTGGCTAGGCTTGTTGTTGCTTCATAAGCCTTATAATCTAACTTTAGACTAGAGCAGGCACACCATCCAGTCCCCGGTCGTTAATTTATCAATGTGAAAGGGTAAACCCATATTTTCATCAATGATAAATTTTTAGCCATGCAAGTAATCAAACCCGGGACCCCTAGCTCAGTAGACAGACATGCTAATGATTGAGCTAAGAGTTGAAACTTAAAGTAAGGCTGTGTGGGATCCCGAACTTCGAAAACAAATTGGGAAAATTGTTGTTCCCGAAATTCATGCGGCGAAAAATATTTCCCGGGATTTTTCAGGAAAAGGTTCTATAAAAATTACAGCTAAGGACTGACCATTAATGTCATTTTTGTATTTTATTTTCATTAAAAATATTATTAATTAACTTTATCTTCCATTAAGCAGCTGAACACTCAACACTTTAGTCACTTGTTTTTTAACTCCTTACAAAATAACTGAGTGCCATTAAATGACATAACCAAACTAAACATAATTTAGGGAAATATGTATCTCTGAATATATTTAAACCAAGAAAACATTTTTAGCGCAAAATAATGATAAAAGGGGCTTTTAATATCAAAATTATCACTTGTATTTATTCAGGATAGTTTGAATATTCTGATGTTCTATTGTGAAAGTATTTAATAAAATTCATGCCATGATTTTGCTATCTAAAAACTATTTGTCACTCTTAAATTTACTTTTAGAATGTACCTATTTATATTCATAACAAAAATATTTATAAAAAATACAGTTATATTATAGTTGTATTAGGCCTAGTTATTTAATTTACATACATCAACAATCTTACTTAACACTCGTTTGACAAAACATTTAGTTCTTATATGGAAAACTTACACTTTAAAAATAAATAAATATAAAAATTTTAAGGGAAGGTACTTTTTTTTAATTTAATTTTTCTCTTTTTGCATGATTCCCACCATAGCTGAAAAATTTGTCATTGAGGAAATGTGGGTTTACACTTACACAGTGATGAATTAACGGCTGGGGACTGGATGTTGTGCCTATCCTAGTCCTAAGTTAGATTGTAAGGCATATGAAGGTAATAAGACAGGCCTAGCAAGCCGGTAGTGGAAAATTTATGGCTTGAATAAAAAGGGACCCAGGCCTCACAGGTGGGAAACAGTCATGGATGTAAAGTAAAATATTTTGTTTGTTCCCATTTATATGTTACATTTCCATCTTTATTGTATTTTCTTCCAAATACGTATAACAAAATACCTCAAAAAGTGATGAGTTTTTACTTAAAGAGACCAATCAAGAGGAAATAATATTTTCTTCTATCTAATGTAGAGCTAATAGTTTAAATCTAAGTATTGCTATGCTTTATTCTTGTAGCTAGCTTGCTTAGAAGATGACCTCTCCACATCTGGTTTTACAAGTTTGTACATATAGACGCAGTAGAATTGCTTTATCAACAAGTTTTAGGGACCCTCTTCTCCTCTATAGTTCTCTCTTCTATAGTTCACTGTCAACACCATTGAACATATTGTTAGTGCAAAATAGTGACAAAAGTGACAAATATCCAATTATGGATAAAGTATACCTTCCCCACACTCAATTGTATTAATATATGTGCAATAATGTTTTATCTATGTTTTAAAAATGCTATGTTTTTTGTTTTGTAGATTGTCAGCATTTTGTGGCTCCGATTTAAAAGAAATTAAATACTGTTATATACAAAGCTTTTTTATCTTTGCTTAAATATTACGTCAGGCATACAATAAGTGACAATATGTCTATTATGTTAATCTCAATATTTGTAATGGCATCAATTTGGTTTAGTATAGTGCAGGCATATACAGTGGACATATATTTAATGTGCGTTTTTCTAAATGCATAGTTTTCATGTCCCATTGTAAAATATGTTGGCCTTCACTTTCAATCCAGGATATTTGTTTATGATCCTGGTGTAAAAAAAATTCAAGCTATTTTGAAGTAGCTGGCTTTCAAAGATCCCCCACCGCCCTCTCCCCTTACCCTTGTTTTACATGGAATGTGAAACATTATTTTCTTAGTGAAATCAGCAGATATCGAATCTAGTCTTTGTATAGATTTTTTTATAGTTGGTTTAAAGAAACTGTCGGGCTTGATTCTTAGTATGAATTAAATACCCAAACTATTATATTTGTTAGCTATCAGAACGCTGCCACCACTAACTCGGTAGTTGGTTTTTTGCTGCCAGATGTAAAATGATAATTTACTGATACACCTTTTTTTTCATGTCTGTTTGAATGCAGATGAATATAGTTTCCACTTGCCCTTTCACATAATATAATCAACTATATTTTAATAAATCAAAATTATGGCTTATGTTGAATTGACTACAGGTGGGAGTGGTAGTGAGGAGGACCGACTTACTTCTAAAACATCTAGATCTCCTTCTCGGTCCAGATCGACCTCCAAGTCTCCTCCAAGGTCACGGTCTCGCTCCAAGTCCAAATCACGGTCGCGTTCTCGCAGCTCCTCTGCTGCGAGTAACAAGTCAGCAAGTGGTTCAGGGAGTGCGAGTGCGAGTGAAAGTGGAAGTGAAAGTGATAAGTAGAAGAAAATTCAAACTCTAAAAGGATTCGATTTCATACTTTTATTTGTTAAGTACTTTTATTTCTTTTATACCATAGGGTAAAAATGATTGACTAAAATAAACATTATTGAATTATATTGGGTTTTTTTTAAATGCTAATGTGTTGAACTTTTTGTGTAATAAAACTACTAAAACAAAGTGCTGATTTATCTATTATTAGTCATTTACATATTTTTAACAAGTTATAATAGCGAGCCTTTAATAAGAAGACACTTTTAAAAGATCCAAACAACTTATTTTTATTTGCAAGATATATATAAAAATACACAGTAGAAGCTTGATACAGCACAGTCCAATATACTGTGGATTCAGATATTAGACAGTCATTGTAATTGTAGAGGATTAGTATTATATTTGGAAGAAAGTATAGGAAAGGTGGGTAAAAACATATAAAGGGGACGAAAACAATACGGCTTTTATATTGAAACGAAGAACACAGTTCACGCTTCATTGCTGCCATTGGACAAAGAGGTAATGTTTGACTCTTCAAGAAAATCTATCTTTACTGCCCAATCCCCCAACCTAGGTTTCATTCTATCCTAACTCATCAGGGAGGAGTGTGAAACGTCTTCTTACAAATATAATTCAATTACCTCATAAAGCGAAAAGAGGTTTTCCTTATAGAATTATATGTTATATGTGTATTTTAGACTTGTCAACCCATATTTTGATTCAGTTGATTTTATATCAATTTATGAGAAAAAAAAATTATGACATTTTGTTGCTCATTAAAAGTAAAATATAATCAATCTTTTGAATATTAAAGTCACTTAATTATCTATCAATTTTAAAACTATCTAATTCATTAAATTGAAAAAATATATATTTTGTTATAGCTATTCCTGAGTTTTCTATCAAAGTCTTAACTTTAATAATTACCATTCCTTACTTTAAAATACTTTAGAATGTGTGTCTTATAAGCCTATTTTTGTTTTGTAAAGATCTCATTCAATCAAAAATACTTACTCAATAGTCACTTTATTGTTCATATTTTTCTGGAAGATAAATAGCAACAACTTAAAGGTCATTTTCAAAACTTTATTAAAAATTATTTAAGAAGCACATGAATCAAGACAGGCTGCAGGTATTAGCTATGTTGTCTGTTGAGCTACAGCGCGTAGCTTGTCCTTGGAGGAAATGTAGACAATTTCACAGTTCAATGTTTGTTTAGCCTATGTAAGTGTTAATATTGATAATTGATTAGAGATTTGTTTATATTTAGTAATATTGTTTTATTCCATTTAGATTAAGTTTTTTTTTACATTATTTGGAAATTTTCCAGCAACAATTTTATCAACTGTTATGTCTGTACATTTAATTCACTTAGGGTGGTTTTTCCTCAATGGGTTTACACTCTCTCCACACAAATGTGGGTACACCTCTAAATTCAACCTACCTTCTCTATATTATTACGTATTTTTATAATTTACAATTATATATAACATTTGGGGAGGGTGGGGTCTTTTTTTTTTCTTGGGG
>CABFOV010006657.1:14267-24423 GCA_902141375.1 Timema poppense | reverse complement strand
ATTGAAAAGTTCTCCATTTTACTGAAGTCACATATTAATCTTCAAAGACCTACGGTAACCATGTTTGATTAAATTTGTTAACTTGAATTCAGACTTGCTTCGGTGGCCCCATGATCTGCGACTCCACTCTCGCAATAGACTAGGTTGTCGATGACATTGATATTAGGGTTCGAATCCCGGTCAAGCGTAGTGAGGGTAGCTTCCCCTAGATGATTTTCTTCTCTCTCTTTCCACCCAAATGAAGGTAGACTTCCTCTAAACTCAGTATTCCTCATTCTTAACTCATTAGCGTGATTAGTTTATATGCTGCGTATAACCTGAACAGGTAGTAAGGTGGTAAAAAAACAATTCTCAACTCACGTGATTGAGATGTTAGCATCCTGTTTTGTTATAGCACCGAGTTTCCCTACCCGTTTGAGCTATACGTTTAGTTAATAATCACTCTAATAGTTTTTAGGAATTAGGAAGGTTATATTGATAAGAAGTATACCCACGTTTGAATTGAGGGATAGTGAAAAAAACAATTTTGTAAAATACATCCTGTTGTGGTGATACTGTACCTATACAGGGTGTTTATAAACTCTCTACCAAAACCTAAGCCATAGCATCTGTGGACAGAAAGAAACAGAAAGTTCTGGTAAAGAGTTTTCCACAAAAGTAATATTGTAGGTTGAAGTTTTACCTAAATAACACCTGGGGTATGCAGCTGGGAGTACGTACATGTACAACAAGTTGCATATCACTAGGTGGACCAAAGTTCCCGATTATAAGTAACGTTGCTGAAGGATGAACCCGCGTCAAATACAACTGATGGAAATCATTGTGACCAAGTCAACACATGATATTCCCCCATGATGTACACGCAAGTACTTACAGCTGCGTATTCCTTAAGTTGTGGCACCTAGCACTTTAACTTATATATTTTAATAATATATAAAGTTGACCTGGTGGTCTAGGGGTAAGGTGTCAGACTTCTATGCTGGCGGCCGGGGTTCAATCCTCAGTCCCGGCAAAGATTTATCTGATTACCAAACCCTTCCTTCACCTCTGACAAGATATCTTGTGAATGTGGTGAATGCCAGGCCTCCACCGTGGTTCGGATTCCACGTTAAACTGTAGGTCCTCCATTTCATCTCACAATCACCCTACCATTACACATTAGCGTAAGTGCGTATAACCCGAACGGGTAGTAAGACGTGGTGTAAATAATAATAATATAAATACTTTTTTGAACATTTTTACTGTGATTTTCTGATTTTTTTTCTGCCTACAAAGGCTCTGGCCTATGTTTGATCATAGAGTTTATAAATAACCTGTAAACAAGGGTGGTAAAAGTTTTCATTCCTTCGATATTAAGTGTTGTAGCCCAATAGCTCCATTTTCTGCTACTGTGCCTCGGGATTGCTTAATTTACTCCCTCCCAAACAATTTAAATGTCAATAAAACGTTAGATTTTTTTTATAAAGGGGCGTTTGTATTGAAAAGCCATTATATGAATTGATATCGTTTTACAAAAATATATTAATTTAAAACATAAAGCAAAATTTTTCTACAATAATTCCCGGAACTCTGCTTATAAAATTTTCATTTTTTTTTACAAAACAATAAAAAAAAATCACAGCGTATGTACACAGATTTTTTTAGACGTAAAAATGAATTCAAAGGGTAGACCGAGATTTTATAAAACAATCATTTATCTCCACATAAATTATACAAAACAAGTTTTTATATTTATTATTTAGCACCACGTCTTACTACCCTTTTCAAGTTATCCGCTTAAGAACTAATTACTCTAATTAATTAGGAATTGGGAAGGCTAAATTTAGAGGAAGTGAACCTGAATTTGTTTGGGGGAGATTGGAAAATCATTTAGGAAAAGCCACCCCCAGTTCACCCGACCAAGATTCGAACCTTGATCTCCCCGTCCTAACCAGTCTAGCTAACACGAAACTAGCACGTTAAGCAACTACGCCACTGAGGTGGGTATTATTAATTTAAATAAATGCATTTACTTTGAGGGCTACCGTCTATAAGTTTACAATTAACTTCCGATATGAAGGTTGCATTCTATATAATTTAATTTTGTCGGTGACTGTATGAACATTACTATGGTGAGCTACCGATTTAATCTACAATAAAGTTATTGAGGTATTTAAATAAGATTGAGATATCGCACAAAATCCTCAAAATATTTTAAGATATGCAAGTATTTACTACACATTTTTTTGACTCGTTCTTCCGAGTACAGCTCATATTGTAAAGTATATACACCAGAGTGGTAAATACTAGTAGCGGTGATCACATGCTCCACGTTAGACTCGCAATACACTGGATTAGTTTCAACATTGAGGTTAACCAGCCCTATGGTATGGTGGACCATGCACCTGGCTACGAACTTGGGGGTCCCGGGTTCGATTCCCGGATGAATCCGTTTACAATTTTACTGAAAAAGGGAATACTCATTATCACCTTCATACCCACTATCACCCTCATACCCACTATCATTCTCATACCCACTATCACCCTCATACTCACTATAACCATCATACTCATTATCACCTTCATACTCACTATCACCCTCATAACCACTATCATTCTCATACTCATTATCACCTTCATGCCCACTATCATTCTCATACCCACTATCTACCCTCATACTCACTATCACCCTCATACTCACTATCACCCTCATACTCACTATCACCTTCATACTCACTATCACCCTCATACCCACTATCATTCTCATACTCAATATCACCTTCATACCCACTATCATTCTCATACCCACTATCACCCTCATACTCACTATCACCTTCATACCCACTATCACCCTCAAAACCACTATCATTCTCATACTCATTATCACCTTCATACCCACTATCATTATCATACCCACTATTACCCTCATACTCACTATCACCTTCATACCCACTATCACCCTCATACCCACTATCATTCTCATACCCACTATCACCATCATACTCATTATCACCTTCATACTCACTATCACCCTCATACTCACTATCACCATCATACTCATTATCACCTTCATACTCACTATCACCCTCATAACCACTATCACCCTCATATTCATTATCACCCTCATATTCACTATTACCATCATACTCACTATCACCTTAATACTCACTATCACCCTCATACTTCACTATCACCTTCATACTCACTATCACCATCATACTCACTATCACCCTCATACTCACTATCACCCTCATACTCTCTATCACTCTCATAATCACAATCACAATGACCACATCTCATAAGGACATGGAAAGAGCCTCCATGAAAGGATGTACGATTAGTACATTCAGACGTCCCTTGGTACATTAGTACTGGGTAATATTTCCACTATTGGACTACGAGTGACGTAACCCAGACATTATATATATATATATATATAACATGAAGGTTGTGGTTATATATATTTATAACATGAAGGTTGAGGTTCTTATCCAGGCCAAATAAATTGGAGGGCTTGCTTAATTTTAATGGTGTTATTATCGCTTCTTCATGCTGTACATTTCTCCTAAGATACCCTCACAACCCAGACGTCTTTATTGCAATACACTGAGGGCTTTTGATTATGGTGGGGAGATTGGGATTTTAATTCCTGTTGAATGTACAAAAGGTTCCTTTTCCATAATGAGTCCATTATTCATCCATGAAAATGCAGGTACGCTTCCTTTAAATTGAACCTTTCTCCACCTTAACACATTAGTGTAATTAGTTCATATGCGTATAGCCCATATGGGTGGTGATAAAAAAAAAGATCGAATAAAGTATTGAAATGCTTTCACTAACCTCGAATTTGCCACAAATGCAAAATTTTATTAAAAAACCGGTCTATTATCTAGTAGAATCCCCTTTCTCTTTCAGCGATGGTTATTTATTTAGGCAAGCATACCGTCAAAAAATGTCGACTGTGGTATTTTTACCGTGGTCTGCCCCTGTTTCTGTTGTTGTCGGTTAAATAACCGATATCAGACAAATCTCCTGTGAATATGACTCCATTCAGCCAAATTTGACCACCTGATTGTGTCCCTTTATAGCAGCCCACGCGTGGATTGCTCAGGGAGAGGAGAGGGGACGAGGTATCAAAGACAACAACAAAAAATAGTAGTGATTTAACGAGATAATTAGCGTTCCAGTGTCAGACTAGATGATCAGTTATCGTTCAGGACTAATCCCCAGCGATTATGTGCTGCCTCTCTTCCCCCTTACCTCCCCACACCCCTCCATCAACCAGAATTATGGAAACACCCGCTTCGGTGGCCGCATGGTTTAACGAGCTCCTCTCGTATTAGACTGGACTGCTGAGAACGGGGGAATCAAGGCTAAATACCGGTTTGGTGCATTGAAGGTGAGTCTTTACCTGATATGGTTATCCACTCTCCTTCCACGCAAATGTGGATGCATTTCCTCTAAATACATCATCGTTAACCCATATCTTATTAGTGTAATTATTACTTAGGCGTATTATCCGAACGGATAGTAAGGCGCTGTGCTAAAAAAAAGAAAGAATGGAAACAAACTACAATATTGTGTTTGTCCTAAACCATATTTTATTCACGAGACTAAATTGAGATTTAAAAAAAAAAGTTCTGAAAAATATATTTGGCTCTAAGAAGGATAAGCATGCAAGAGAATGGAGAATGTTACAATATGAATAACTTCATGACTTGTATGCATCGTAAACTTATTGACCGTAATCAAAACACGCACGCTGAGTTATGGTGTTTATGTGGCGTGTGTGGGTGATGACGGGGCTATGTGTACACACCTATTTAGTTGGGAAACCTGAAGATACAAGACTCCTCCTTCCTAGGTCAAGATGGTAAGATAATGTGAGAATGTATTTTAAGAAGGAGTTTATGGATTACTTGGAGGTGTCTCTGGACAAAGTTAATGGCAAGCTTACGTTCTGGTGGCCATGAACTCTCTAGTTCCTTAAAAGGTCAGAAAACTATTTAGTTTCTATAACACAGTCTGGAGTTATAAGAAGCAGTGGGCGTCGTATTCAGGCATCAAAGTCAAATTTCTCTCTTGTTCCCAAGTCACAGGGTTTTTTGTAAGACCCAGCTTAGCTCACACGTTTTGTGATTTTTTTTTAAATACAGCTCAAGATTGATTTTTTTCGGAACATTAACCACTCTTTTTTTTATAACATCAGAAACCCTGTCTTAATGGCCTCCATAAACTCACCGTTAAATGTAAATTATATACAGACTATTGGATCGTTACTGGGATAGCTGGAGTACTTAAAGCTGTTTATCGGGAAAATTTATGTAAAATGAAGCATCTTCCGAATTTCTACTCGTCAAACTGTACATATATTTTGAACTCTAGGTATCTTATAGTAATCATCGTGGATATTTTCTCCCCTTTTAACCTTGATGAGAACTTAAAAAAAACAACCTTTTCCAGCTCTCTGTATATTTGTTGCACTTAGATAAGAATTAAGCTGTTATCTAACATATTAATAAAATGAAGATTTATGAGTATGTCTCTCATGAGAATTGCGTAATACCTACCGCACATAGAGAAGCTGAAATTATAAAATCAGTAGCTCCTGGGTACAATCATGTGCGCCTAGGAACCAGAATATTAATTATTTTTTTAAATTTATCAAAGACCGGGGAGAAAGAATTATAATGAAAGAAGAATTTTTTCTCTCTAGTTTTTTTAAAGCAAACTGAAACTTAGCCCGGGGTAACCACGCAATTAACAACGAATTGTGAATGTGGGGAATGCCAGGCCTCCACCGTGGTTCGGATTCCACGTTAAACTGTAGGTCCTCCATTTCATCTCACAATCACCCTACCATTACACATTAGCGCAAGTGCGTATAACCCGAACGGGTAGTAAGACGCGGTGCTAATAATAATAATAATAATAATAATAACAACGCATTGAATTACTTGGTCACCCCGGGAAAAGCCGGATACTTTTAATATATATACACAATCATAAAAGAATAAAGGTTTCCATGGTGATGTAAACAAAGAATAATTGAACAGATGAGCCGATGCCTACACAACAGCATAAAATATGTAAGATGAAGACTCGCTGGGAAAATCATGTTTCCGTTGAATGCTTCAATTTTTTTTCTAACACTTTAAAATCAGTGTTGGTATGTCAAAATAGGCTCAGACATTATCTAGCGATTTCAGATAGAGGAAATAAGGCTTATCAAGTTACATAATTATATTGATTATCACTTCATAATCATACGACGGTATGTCCTGAAGTAAAAATAGGTGTTGTAGGGCTAGGTTGAAGTGTCTCGTGGATATTTATCATAATATTTAATAATTATCAACACTAGTATGCGCAGGGGTGAGTTTATATAACCCTCAGAGCAATTTATGTTACATGGAAACGTAAATGTAATTAAAAGAAGACTCGCATTGGTGGGCACGCCGGATAATACGTCAAAATAATCTTGTCTTATCTTGGTGGCATCGGGAAGGCGTTATTTTTCCCTATATGGTTTCCCCTTCTTCCTCCCCTCAGATGCGGGTGCATTTCCAATAAATGTTTACTTTCACCAACCTTATCTATAGACCATCATCAAAACGTGAAGCGATTTGAGGAATCAATGTAGTTTAAAACATAATTAAAGAAGTTAGCTTTTTATTTTGTATTATAATTATAATATGAGTATATATTTATTCAGGAAGACCACGAATGTAACTGATGAATAACATTAAACAAAGACGTAATAAGACGAAGTTTCTGTATATAAAAAATTAAGTTATTGATAAGATATGCTAGAGGATTAAATTCGGACAAGACAACGAACGTGTCGAAAGACAGACCGCATCTATGGTATTTTCTATTGAATTACCAATTTAAGTAGCCCCATGGCTTCTTTGGTGCTGACTGACAGCTCACAGCTGACTTCTGACAGTCAACATTTAGGTACATACCTAAGTTTTGACTGCCGGAAGTGACAGCTGCTAAACACATGTGTTTGCAGATCATATGGTTCGGCGTAGGGATACATAATTTGGTCTGGTAACTTTTCAAAGCCGTCATAAGTCAGCTGTGAGCTGTCAGTCAGCACCAAAGAAGCCACGGAGCTACTGTGCACCTCTAAAGAATAAAGGCTATAGTTGAGAACCATCATTTCATAAGTTACATAATGATGAATCAACGGGACAGTCGGTGTAAATATGTGGACATCCCTGGTGGGTAGTAAGACGTGGAGCCTGGAAAGTTAGTCATTATTAGCAGAACAATACAGCAGACTATACAACAGAACGTTGTGAATTTAATGATCTACATATTCTTACTAAAGAGAATGTAAAATTGTTCGTAAACATATGGTGCGGTTCAGGTTTTATCTCACGTTTCTTAAAACAAAGGCAATTACTAAATCTCTCTAATATTTGCGAAAGGAAATAATATACACCGTTACGGAAGCGTTGAGAAAAGAGGATCATCTCTGTCCACAAAAGTGAATATCAATATATTTCATACAACTGTCGAAGAGTGCCATTTATATTTGTATTTCAACTAGAATATATTTTTACCAAACAAATATTTTTTGAGACATATATATGTCTCAAAAAATATATTTTGAGATATATTATATAAATGTCTCAAAATATATTTAATATATTAATTTAATATTAATATATATATATTATATATATGTCTCAAAAAATATTTGTTTGGTAAAAATATATTCTAGTTGAAAGAGTTTTAAATTTAATATTAAATACTACAACTCTACAATGGTAAGTTATTTCATATCTCATATGGAGTGTAGATATGATCAAAATTGGAAATTCATGCTAATTTACTCTTAACATAGTTTTCATGGGAAAATGAGAACTGCCATTTTGTTTGTAATACTAAATAATGTCTGCATATCAAAACTTAATCAAAGTCATTAGATCGAATATTGAGTAAATCGATGTTATCTCTTCTGCCCTTCATTAAGCTACCCTCAGTTTCTGGGGGGGTAATGAAACTTGGACATATATCAAAATCTAGATTTTTTTTTTACGATCACAATATTTCTTTCTCCGAGGAATGAAAAAAAAAGCAAAAAGTTTTGATATTGTTCTATTGTTCGTTTAACTGGGTGTGTAACATTATGATGTGTAATGTTACAATGGGACCACGCCCACTACGAACATTAATGGATGTGACGCTTCAATTCTTATTTATGTAGTTTACTTCCTCTCCCTTTATTACCTTCTCATGGTCGGGGTGATAACAAGACGTAGAGAGGGTGTAACAGGTGCATACAATGTTTGTGAAAACTTTAGTTAGAGGAAATGTTTACAGATAACCTAAATTTATTAAAAGTTAAGTTACTCAATTTCTAGAGTTTCTTCAACAAAGCCACTGTCACAATAGTGACGGAAATGAATGCTCGGAGTTTTGGGAGCAAAAACAATAACTGTTCGAAAGTTTTGTATTTGTTTCTATTCAGTCGTTCGAAATTATTGTTTATTTAGTATCCGCTCTTTGTGATGTTTTGTGTATGTCTACTAAACAGACGTTAGCAATTCTCTCTAAAAGCCATTACCAACTTTATAAAAAAAAAGCATGGTTAGTAATTTATTTAGTAAATGATATGGGACAATCAAGATTATTGTTTTGAATTAAATATTTGTAATGTGGCGTTCCTAGACCTCGCTGCCGAAACAACAGGCAATTAATTACGATGAAATTTAAAAGAACAACATAATTCAATCAATTATTTTGGTATTCTCGAATTTTTTACCACCACATTTTACTACCTGTTAAGGTTATACGCAAATATTATAACTACTTTAATGGTATGAGGGATCATGGATGAGGAAAAAAGCATTTTTGAGTTTTTTTATTATTATTTAGCACTGCGTCTTACTTACCCGTTCGGGTTATACGCTTTAAGTACTAATTACTCTAATGGATTAGGAATTGGGAAGGTTGAATAAAAGGAAGTGAACCTGTATTTGCGTGGAGGGAGAGTGGGAAACCATTCAGGAAAAATCACCCCAGTTCACCCGACCGAGATTCGAAACTCGATCTCCCCGTCCTCGGCAGTCGAGCTCAATACGACTAGCGCGTTAGCCAACTACGCCACCGAGGTGGGTATAATTTTTGAGTTAACATATCATATTTGCTCGGAAGGAGAGTGGTGAAACCATTTATGAAAAACCACCATCAGTAGACCTGACCGGGATTTAAACCCCCATATCTCCATCATCAGCAAGCCAGATAATGACGACTTAAGCCAGAGATGTGTAAACTTACAAGACGGTCAAAGGGAGGAAAAAAATTGGGCATGCTCAAGACATTTATTAATTGATTTTTCTTCACAATTAATTACAAATATATATAAACACACAATTAATAGAGGGACATGAATAAGTTTACAGACATTAGGAATGTAAAACAATCATAAATAGCTTAGTGGAACGGTATGGTTAGCTCAGAATATTCATATGATGGGGTGTGAGATGAGTGAAACTGGGAGGGGGGTGATACAATCATTTCATGTTTACTAAACTGGGTTTGTAATGTTGTGAAGGTGACCTGGCGGTTTAGGGGGTAAGGTGTCAGACTTCTGCGTTGGAGGTCCGGGGTTCAATCCTCGGTCCCGGCACAGATTTATCTGATTGCCAAACCCTTCCTTCACCTCTGACAAGACTAGTATTAATCGCAACTTGTGAATGGGGGGGAATGCCAGGCCTCCACCGTGGTTTGGATTCCACGTTAAACTGTAGGTCCTCCATTACATCTCACAATCACCCTACCATTACACATTAGCGTAAGTGAGTACATCCCTAACGGGTAGTAAGACGCGGTGCTAATGATAATAATCTTAAAAGTGTTTTCGTCTGCTGTACATTGAGAATCCATGCGTGTTTCCAGATTCAGCTGATAATCTTCTGTTATGAGATTTTCTGCGTGCATGGTTGAGCCTGTGAAGACAATTGTACTTAAGACTCACGGCGACGGCTGGGAATATGGTGATGGTGATGGTAGGAAGTATAATGTAGATGGTGATCATCTTGTAGAGCGAGGATCGTCATATTTCTCCTGGTCAGCTTCATATAATATATCTGATCTCAAATGTTCAATGGTACATTGTGTGTAGTTGCTGTACTTTCTATGTTTCATAGCCACATGCCCC
>CABFOV010006656.1:0-33196 GCA_902141375.1 Timema poppense | reverse complement strand
CATGACTCAGTCCTCTCACCTCACCATGACCTAGTCCTCTCACCTTACCATGACCCAGTCCTCTCACCTCACCATGACCCAGACCTCTCACCTCACCATGACTCAGTCCTCTCACCTCACCATGACCCAGTCCTCTCACCTCACCATGACCCAGTCCTCTCCACCACATCTCCACCTCACTAGGGATATATAAGTTCTAACTATACAATATTCATATAGTCTCACTCCTACAATGTAAGTGAGGGACATCTAGTGGCAGACAATTTGTCCACGACAGTTAGACAATGTAAAGTACTCCCATACACATAGAGAAAGGAGAACTTATTACCATCAAGTACCAAACACTTGTACCCTCTTGAGATAATTGGTTGAAATATCTAGATTGATATTTAGTTTGACTATGAGAAGTTGGAGGATTCCCCTCTTGTATATTACCTTGATGCAGCATTAAAGTTAAAAACTGACATTTATGTGAATTTGGATTTGTTAAGAAGGCAAAAAGAATATGTTGGATAAAGCATAGCTATCGATCACAATACGTTTTACAAACTTATTTGAGGTACATATTATACTGTGTGGTGTGAAATGAGCCTATTATTGTCAGCAGGAGTAAAACCGGGCGATGAAGATGACCAGCGCATTGTGGGTGGAAAAGACGTCAATATTCTAGATTACCCCTTCATTGTAAGTACTTCTACTATCCGTCATATTATACTTTCTCATAGATTATCTGATAATTAACATTATTCAGGCTGCTTCTCAAACATTTACACTCAGGCCTCGCCTGACAACAAGAATAATTGTCAAGCCTCATTGCCATAAAATAAAAATAAGTATCTAAAAACACTTTAAGTTGTAAAACAAACAACAATAAAATATGAGATTTTGTGTCGGCTACTTTAAAAAAAGTTATAAAAATTACTTATTTTCTTTATTACGTAGAGCTACACTTTATACATGATTTTTAATTATGTATGGTAAGGCTGGTTTTAAAACCCTTTTGTAGTTATTTATTGCTCTAAGTAGTATATTAATTAGGCGCTAATCACCTCATTGTGTCGACGGGTCTATTGACCCTAATGAGAATAGTAATAATAATTATACTATAATAATATTATATTAAGTTTTATAATAATGAACTCAAACTCATAATAGTATGGTATTGGGGTGGATCCTTAGTCCTATAGCCTTTTCTTAGTTTAGAAAAATAACATATAAATGATAGGAGTAGCCTACCCTCTTCCTTCTGTGGATATCTGCGGATAGAAGGCTGGCTATCCCCTTCTGTGGATATCTGTGGGTGGAAGGGCTGCCTCCCCATGCTGTGGATATCTGCGGATAGAAGGCTGGCTATCTCCTTCTGTGGATATAGGTGGGTGGAAGGGCTGCCTCCCCATCCTGTGAATATCTGTGGGTTGAAGGGCTGCCTCCCCATCCTGTGGATATCTGCAGATAGAAGGCTGGCTCCCCATGCTGTGGATATCTGCGGATAGAAGGCTGGCTCTCTCCTTCTGTGGATATCTGTGGGTGGAAGGGCTGCCTCCCCATCCTGTGGATATCTGCGGATAGAAGGCTGGCTCTCTCATTCTGTGGATATCTGCGGATAGAAGGCTGGCTCTCTCATTCTGTGGATATCTGCGGATAGAAGGCTGGCTCTCTCCTTCTGTGGATATCTGCGGGCAGAAGGCTGGCTCTCTCCTTCTCTACTTGGTTATTTCTGTATTGCTAGGACTCTCGCAAAATATAATAATGTTTAACTGTATCTTTGTTGAGCAAGAAGTCCTGTTGGCAATGGAGTGAGTGTGGCCATTTTTGAATAAGTAGATTCTTGGTAGACATTATTTCCAAGCAGAATACTAGCAAGTCCCCTTTCAGTTATTCCATGTTCCTCGTAAGGTGTTGGCCATTGGTTCAGATCCTTTGAATATGGGAGGGAGACATGAGTTTATGGATCGCTGTCAATTTCTCTCTTCATGCAAAATAAAGATGAACTTTAAAAAATGCAACCTTTATAGTTAAGATAAGTGTAGTGGCTCAGTTATCTTTTAACGTCAAACAAATCGAACAATCAAATATAGCCGTTTGAGTAAATGTCTTCGAATCAATCGCTGTGGTGTTTAGTTTTCAATTATTCAACTCTCTATGCGAATCTTAGTGCAAATGTTACTAAATCCAACCTCCCCTTGAATCCTATAAAACTGTAGGTCTCCAGGGTATGTAATCCGTTGTTAAGTTTCGTGTAGTGATCCTCTAGGATGTTTTTACAATCTCTACCTTAATGCAAATGATGGTACCTTTCCTTAAGTTTAATGTCCTGACAAAGAAAAAAAAAGGTAATTCCACTATGTTATTTTGATATGGCCTGTCGTAAAAACATTTGGTTCCAATCCGACTCTGTGAATAACTACCCAGATCAGTATGCTACAGTAATGTTTAACCTTTTTACAAATTGCAAGTTACAACTACTGAGGATAATTAAAAAACCAGCCTCCTAAAACAATGTTAGTTAGAAGCGATAGATCCCTGGTTCAAATCCCGCCCCTTCCTATATCGATATGATAATAAATATCATCCATGTTAATGTCTCCAATAAAGTTCATTATAGGAAACAAAATAGGTGGATAGAGTGTAATCAAGATCACAAATCCCCCCCAACATCTTATATTCCCAAGAATTAAGTCCCCCATGTTATATTCCCGAGAGTTTGTTATCCTTGTCGTTCTGCTTCGGGGGGTAACTGAGCTATGTCTTGCAGATGCACAGTCTCTGTGCGACGTTGTGGTTAGTCTCCGGTATCACGAGTAGTGTGGGTAGAGGTAGGAAAAAGCTCGTTGGGAAAGTCCCGGCAACGTGTGTCGTGGTGGGACAGGAGGATGTCCCGGCAAAGTGTGTTGCGGTGGGACATGAGGAAGTGCCGGAAAAGTGGTCACGGTGGGACCGGTGAAGGTCCCGGTAATGTGTGTCGTGGTGGGAAGTAGGAAGTAAGAGAATATTTGATAATATTTATCTATCTTGACAAAGACAATTTATTAATACTTTTGAATATGTGGCACACCAGGGATTGGTAGCCACTAACATACAATAGAAAATAGAGGAAAGTCATACATACACACACACATATATATATATATATACTCATACATACATACATACATACATACATGCATACATACACACATACATACATACACACATACATACACCCATACACACATACACACATACATACATCCATACACACCCACAAATACACACATAAGCAGCATGCCTGAAGGGGAGCTCGAGAGCAAATTCCAACACGTACCTACCAATTGGTCACAACGTATTGTTTTCGGGATACAAAACAAACGAATTGTCGCATTTCACGAAGGCTCTGGAACAAAAAAGTTGAGACATATTATTACTAATATTATGGCGGGGAGAATAAGGGTATTGGGAAACTGAATAAGGGTATTGCAGTCACGTGTGGAGACAATACTCTATGGGGGCCTGGATAAGAGTATCCCAAACCACAGTTTGGCACTTCATGTTTATCCTAGCAGGGCTTTAGGACGTCGGTGGCACCCTCCAGGGTCAATGACGTAATTCCATAGCACCTGGATAAGAGGGTTGGTGGCACCGGGAAGTATGTCAGAAAAGGACTGGGCCAGCTTCCAGAAGTGGTCTTTGATGGTAGGAATCTTCCGATCACGATGCAAAGTCACACTACGAACGTACCAAGGTTCGTCCACAATGATTTTCAGCCACGCGCTCTGGAATGCCTGGATCCTCCTCATATACGTGTCCACCAGGTGGTCCAAGAGAGACACGCACAATTGAATATCGACCTGCTCAAATGCTTATACAGTGTCAGACCGTTCCTCGTAGACATGGTGTTACGCCTGTTAAGCAGTGGTCCTAGGATTCCCAGCCTTTACTTCACCTTGTAAAGTCTCCAGTACAATGTAGTCACCGGGTCAGCTTGGTGTCCAGTGTAAGTCCCAGTCTGCATTCCAAATCAAAGAATACAAACAACAAATTGCTTTTCTCCAAAGTTAGCTTGGATGGGGCCTACTTCATGTAGCAGAAATATCCAAAATGATGATGTGTCTCACATACTCTCTAATAGGTCTCATAGCACTGGTGTGAATAACTTGCCTTTTCAAAAATGGAAAAATGCCCACACACACCTCTTAGACTATTTTGACATCACAGCTTGACATATAATATCTGAAAAAGTAAATATTTTGTGAAGTCTCCAAAGAGTGTAAATATTGTATTCAAGTATATGTTATCTGTGGACTCTCACAGTCGAGCATTCTTCCTTCTCACCCTCTTGATTTGTTTCAGGTTAATATCTTCCACCAACAGTTTATACATTCCTGTATAGTGGTTCCTTAACTGGCATCTCATGATGACCTTGAAAAACATAGTATAATACCGTATACTAGTTCTGTTATATCCTCAGCGACGTTTGTCATCATGATATGGGATATTAATCCCTCCCATCATGTATGAAAAGAACATTATATTTAGACATACATATGTACAATATGAAATGCTGTCAAGATATCAAGTCTCCTTTCTAATCCTAAAAAAGTGCCACCATGTTGGTTTTGATATTCTATAAACAAACCATTATCTTCAAAATCAAACCGAAAGGTAAAACGTTACATGCGCTCTTGAGTTTAGCTTGATCCACCCTATTAAGGCTCCTTCTGTCCCACGGGTTTAGTTATTTTCTAGTAACTAAAGGGGCTATATGCTAATAATGTCTATAAAATATATTTATTTCCTGTCGTGACGCAAACAAGTATGAAAGTTAGTGGTATTATTTGGAATAATAGCTTTAATAACCTACCATTGAATGTTAATATAACTGGGTACGGATTTGTTGGTACTAGGCTATAAGACTTTTAAACGAGAGTTAAAGATATTCTATGTCCAAACGTGAACTTTTCGAAAAAGATTGGAACATAGTGTTCGTGTCCCATTCTAAGTTTAGTGATAATGCATTGAGGGCTAAAGTAATAATTCTGGAAACTGGTTTGATGCAAGAACAATGTACGTATTACCCTGGAACGTAGCAAAGTTACCTCAACCATTTATACCATGGTGTAGCTTATCAGAGTCACAAGAATAGTGCTTTCTAGCAAGGTAAATAGTATTAAATAGGCACCGAGACAGTCAATCTATAACTAACGAGACGTGGGAAAGTAGAGCTATATGTCTACGACCATAAAGAAACAAACTGATAGAGGTACTCCTGAACCTGGCCGATAGATTATGCGAGGAGAACGGGGTTTAATTAATAACTGAGGTAGACATCCTACAGGCACAAGAAGTCATACATTTCAATATATATATATATATATATATTGTCAGTGTTTACAGGCCCAGTATTTTACCAACTTTAAATCCGGGCCGTTTTTCCAAATAGTTTTGACTTTACTTTTACAATTACAATATGAATTTACTTTTTTAAAATTATAAAACAAGTGTTGGCTCTTAATTCAATTGTAATTCAACTACCCCTAGTTCACTCCAGGTATATTGCGCCCCTGGTACCCTCCCCCACTGGGCCCTCCGCAGTGCCAGGGATTTTACCCCCCTCTTAACAATCATGTTTTCCTCTACTCCCTCCTCGCTGAGACCACACCAGTGTCCGTGTCAGTCTCGCCCTTACTGATATTGGCATTGTCATTGTCATTGTCAACGTCCCGTCTTATTCGTCCCTGTGCCTCTTTATGGCCTCTTTCAGACGAGCGCGCGCGAGCTGAAGCTCAGTACAGAAATAGCCTTGTTTCAATTGCACGTGATGGAAAAAAGATACAGAGAAATTTGTTGTGAAGAGATTCGACCACGGCCAGCATTGTGGGACACCAGATGTAATGATTATAGTACTTGAAACAAGAAAACTACAGGCTGGTTGGAAATTTGCCATATCAGCACACCTGGATTTGATCCCTTGGTAACTAATAATAAATTCAGCATGGGACCAATTGTGACCTTTATTTACAAGTTGTATCTACAGTTTCTATGCACAGTGTATTTATACAATAATTACCGCTTAGAATGGGTTAGATTTCTCTTTTAAATCAGCTAGAGTTGAAAGGGGTTTTTAAAGCTTTCAATTATGTCCTGAACAGTCTAGTAAAATATCTTATTCTGACTATTCAAACTTAATGAAATGTATGATATGTAGCATATTTTTGACCAGCTTAGACCCCCTCTAACTCCTTGTAAGGGAAAATAAGTAAATTCCCGACTCCCCCTCCCCCACTCAAACAATAATGTACAGGGAATTTAAATTTATTCTATTAAACAGGTAAAATTAAAATAGTTATAAAACTATAAAAAGTACACCTAAATGAAATTATCAAAAAGTATTATTAGTGAATACGTGAATTATTATATTTTCCGTCTTACGTAAGCATTGTTCTTACCCTCTTTCCCCCTGTCAGCAGAAATAAGCAAATCTAGAACCTCCCTCCCCCCCTAAGGTGCTTACGTAATACTTGAACACCCTCTTAGTAGCCTAACTCAAGACAAATCAGTTTAAAAACATCAAATTATTTTTATATTCTTGAATACCGCCATTGCAGTTCACCATCATCAATGAAATAATCAACACAAATGTCGTGGAAAGCAATGGGTGTTTTTCCATGGCATCGAGCTGAATGGTCCATATCATGTAGAACAAGGCCTTGACAACATTTTCACAAAATTAAAGGGACACGTTTAAAGGCCTGTGAAATATTCTCCACTTATTCAAAAGAACACTCAATAAAACGTCGGGCTCTTGATAATCTGTAATTTAAAACTCTCTGTTAAACATTTACCAGCGAAAGGTCACATGATGTGCTTGGAAAGTCAAAATGCTTCATCTCCTATAAAACATGATTCCCCTTTGTTTCAAGTTCTCCACCATTTAGTGGATCTGCATCGGGAATCTGAAGCCCACCCTCAAATAGTCTCTTCAAAAAAACAGAGCTCTGGAGAATTGAAGAGTCGCAACTTCTTCCATACGCACCTATTTCCACAAATGTAAAGCAGTATTGAGCATCGAGAATAGCTAATAGAACCAGGAAATGTTTGTAGTTTTAATAAAGGGAGCCACTGTGCTGTGGTTTGATCACTCTGATGTGCTTCCTATCATGGGAAAATCTGCGTGGTTGTAGAAGTCGTCAGCAATCTTCATCAAATGTTCCTTAGTTGGTTGTGACATACACTTATCCTTTAGATGATCCCAGATATATTTAAAAAACATATTGAATAATAAGAACTCAAAGTGTAAACGCCAATCCTGTAGCTGTAATAGAGTTCTGATAGCATACAGCCTGTACCAGATATCTGGAGAAAAAACCGATCTTAAATATATCTCGTGTATTGAATGTGAAATTTAGAATTACATTTGTTCATTTAAATTTTAACTTGGACGTAAGTTTAAAAAACGCCATAACAAACTAAATTTCTTCTTTTATGTCCATGTTTATCCCCCCCATATAAAATATTATTTGCGCTATACGAAAACCCTTGGCCTCACTATAATTAAGTTATATATATTTTAGCAAAACTGCCTTATGGGAAAGGAAGAAATTCAAATTGCACGCGAAGTTCAACTTTAGTTGTATTGTAATGTTGTGTAGGTGACAAATAGAGACTCACCCTAATATGAGACAATCTATAATGGACCATTTAATATTTAAAACTTGGTAAGTTAGATAATAGTATACAGAATTTTTTTCTTTCTGGATTTGATTTTCAGAATAAATGAAAAAAAAATCACCGTTTAAGTTTTATAAGGGAGATGTCAAAGATGAAATACTTAAAATCTGGAGTGGGCGCCAAAAACAATTTTCACAATTAATTTTTATATTTTGACGTCATGTCTTTCCTTACTCCCGTAGTATTGAACAAAGAGTAAGTGCAGTGATTTTAATTATTTTGTTTGTAAATTACAATATTATATGAAATGAAATATTTAACAACTACTCGTATGTTAACCATTGCTCAACTCCCAGTGATCTATCCTCAACTGCCTCTTGCCCTATGACAGACTCTCTATCCCCCTTCCCTTATAGACAACATAAGTGCAGGGAAGAAGGGGCTGTATTTGATAGTTACAAAAGTTACTAGAATTAATTGATATATTAATAGGCCAAGTCATATGATCTGTAGCTGCCATTTTGAAAGCTATCCACATCAATAAATAAAATAGTAAAACAATTATCGTTTCAATACTTCGCATAAAAATTATTGTTGTATCTTATCATGTTAGTATTTATATTCTGCAGCGAACACTTTAAAATTTTGTACAGCTCATCAAAAGATGTTGTTGACATGTGGAAACAATTGAAAAACTTAACATCGTCTTCTCTAAGTTCATTAAAAAGTGTAAAAACAGCCATTCTCCAAGTTTGAACTTATTATAGGGCGCACCTACAGTTTTCTATTTATTCATTTTCTTCTAATTTTAACTACAATAGTTAACATTATAGCCTCTTCTGGTTCAAGCATTGTAGAACACTGAGAGACCAGCACCTGTGTTCTCTACAGATCTGGTGAGCTGAAGGTATCGGCTCTCGTGAACCAGATCGCCTGAAAGGGGCCTAAGTATAAATAAATATATATATAGGTGGTCTTTGCTCTATCTGTCGCTTCCAGTGCAATCTGGTCTAAGAGTTTCCAATAGATCAGGTCCATGAGTACTTCTCCTACTAATCTTCCCAGGATCTCTCTCTGGTAGTTCCTACTTGCTTCTAGTGTGAGGACACACTCGAGCACCACATGTTCAGGGGTTCCCTCCTCACCACATTCACAACTCCTATACTCTATTAGTCCCAGATTCCTTAGAGATGCCAGGCACGGTCCCTTCCCCGTGATGGCTGGAGGTGCTTATTCTCTAGTCTCTCAACCACATTAGAGGACAATTGATAAGTCCTCCTACCTGTCCCACCTCCTTACCAGCGTCTCGGCCCCTCCTCTAACCGGGCTATTTCCACCTCTCCAGATGTTGTCACATCGGGTGTGGTGAGGAGTTTCACCCTCTCCATGTTTCACTTTTTTATCCAGTACGTCACACCTTAGTTCCTTATAAGGAGGTCCAATGGCCACACACCTAGGGTCCGTTCCAGTAGGTTTCCGTCAGCCACAGTCATATGTTCCTCAGTAGTCCTTGAATCACCTTAGCCGGAAGGACATTGGTTAGTCTGTGAGCCCAGATACACGTCCCATAGCTCACAATGGAGAGAAGGATCGTCTGATGGTGTTTCCTTATTATCCGTCCCATGCTTATAGTTTTCCCCATCACTCCCTCTATGTGTCCTGTGAAGTTTCTGTTTTCATCTAGGGTCATTCCCAGTTCTTCTTATAGATTTCTTACCTACCTTTATGGTCGGATTCTTAGCCAATATACCCTTGAACGGCATGTAGGTCGTCTTCACCGGTGCCATTTTTAACTTGACAATTTTACACCAGGTGCCGAGTTCTTTAAGCATCTGGTTACTTTTTCCCTCTAATTTCCTTCAAGATTACCCTTCTATTATTATTAGAAGGTCATCTGCGAAGTCAACCACACCCCTCCAACAAGTACAACACTGGTTCCAGGCTGACATCCCAAAAGATCGGGCCACATACCGATCTTTGGGGACATCCCTTCGTCAGTAGCTTCTGAACCCTATTTACTGGACATCTCGGGATGGAGTATCTGTCACGACAGTAATACTTGAAACTATTATACAGCTGTGACAGACACGGAATATTCTTTTAATCTGTCAAACATCGCCGGCCACCAAAGGTTGTCAAAAGCGCCCCCCGAGATGTCCACGACGTATTTACCCGTTGCCGAGTCAGTCAGTTCCATTGCTCTGCAGATTGCGTCTTTGGAAAGTATACTGCTGTTGTTGCGTGTCCATGACGGTTCTGTGACAGTATCTTCTCCTGCAACTTCCCTTCTGTGTTCACCAGTCAGATGGGTCGGTATGGCTTCGGAATCAGCGGGTCTTTATCCTCCCCCTTACTTAGCACGATTACCTCGCTCTGCTTCCACACTTTGCAATAACTTAACTTTCAAAGAAATTAAAATAATACCATTATTAAAATAAAATATAGCTAACAAATTCATCACAACATTTTAGATACATCATGTGGTCATATTTAAATATTTTCTACGCAAATCAATACAAACTATTTAAATCGAACATATACATTTTAGAATATGTAGAAATATTTTAATTAAAAACTTTGATTTGGCTTCAATTCGAGAAATATAAATGATGGGACAGATCAAAGATAGATTTCATTTAGAGTTAAGATTAAATTTCTATTCTAAATTGAATATCTTGGATTGATATAGTGATTTTTCACGCTAGATTTCTTATCGTGTTTTTCTCATCCTTGTTCCATGATCACGTGGTGGTATCCCTATCCTTATAACTATGGTGGTAAACATATTAAAGGAAGAATGTTATGATTTTATAAAAGTCACTTTGAACTAACATAACTATTCACTTAACATAACGCTAGATCAAGTACACGGTGTTTGCGGACAACATATTGTTTTTATTTATTTACAATTTGAATGACTCTTTTAAATGTTTTATTTGATAAAGGGTAGTGAATAGTAGAGTTTGACAAAATGACTAGAAAAAGGGAGGTAGAAAAAAGGATGACCAGATAGTTGAGGTGATCCTTTTGGAATATTCTAGACCTAAGAAATAGCATCCTAAAAACCCCAAGCGTAATCCTGAGAATGTGAGCGAAGGCAGATAAATACTCCTTTGCTCTGAGACAGACCTCAAATTACTGACAGTAAAACCTCCTGTTCTGTATACATCTGACATTGAACATTAGGAATGTTAGGTTTTACCTTAATACTGTATTTCATAAGTGATACTTTTGAAGTAAATTTTAGGACAGGTCATTCTTTGGAAAATTAGAAGACCTTTTTGATTATATTGTATTACTGAACGTGTATTTACTAAATGTGTTACTTACCCTCAGGTGTCCCTGCAGATCAAGAATATTGGTCACGTGTGTGGAGCGACTCTAGTGAGCGAACGCTGGTTGTTAACTGCTGCCCATTGCGTGGTGAACCTCAATACACAGTAAGTCATGGAAAGCCATATTACGTTAATATGTGACACACTTAACATTAATATACGGTAGATAATATATAATGTGGTGAGCTTTCATAGACAATAAATGATATATACACAGAGTAGGCCATAACATGTACGATCCACTTGAGTGATGGTCAAGAGACAACACATGTATTACATGTGAGCTTGTTTCCTAGTGATATTCATGTTTGTACTCCAGTGATATCAACACGGCCTGCATGTAAGCCAGCAGTCGTATCGTAGGATGCCACACGCTTTTAAAAATACCAGGTGTTAGTTGGCTGCCTTCTTTTGAACGTCGACCAAGTTTTTCATTTCTGTAACTGAGTGTTGAGGGGTTTTCGTGATGTCGTGTATGTGTTTCTACAACAATTTATAAATCTATTATTTCGTTTCACAAATATTACGAGTCTTTAGTAAATGTCTATTGCAAGATAAAAGCGAGAGAACGTCTGTTCCATTTATTTCCTATTTTTGCACAATATAATGCTTTGCTGTTGTCTGACAGTCCCACGAACATAGAAACAACGTACTTGTTTAAAACCCCAGAACTCCTGTCTGTATTCTAATAACCTTAAAACTACCCCATATAGAGAGAGGCCATATTGTCCTCCTCAGCGAAATGCTTGTAATACACAACAATGTGTTGTCGATACATTGTTATTTAATTCCAGCTTCAAGTAATTTCCAATAATGTAACAGGGAGCCAAGAAGCTCATATGGTTTTTTGGTTAACTTTTGATCACGAACCAAGCCCAGTTTAAGTCTTGATCTCCCATATTGCAGCCAAAATACAAAGATAATGTATGTTTAGTATTACTAAAGATTCACCTCCGCTAATTTGCCGTTGTAAACATATTACACTGGTAGCATAAATTGTCGGGTTGATTAAAACACCTCCTTTGCTTTGGCGTTGTAACAACACAAGACGAAGATACTCTCCAACCGCTCGTGCCGCGGCTGAAATAACTATTGCGTCAGCATATTTAGTACAACCACGAGACACTACTGCCATCTATGAGCAGTTATAGTTGTGACTCGTGTCCATGTCGTGTTTTATTCGTTTTATTCTCCGGGCGTCAAATGACAGAACAGGACCATATTCCCTTCACTACAACGCATTACGGGTGAAAACATAAACCTATATATACCAAATATACCATGTTTAATGTGTTTTTTCCTAGATATACACACATAAATGGACTATTAATATCCAAAATATTTCTAGAGGTAAAATCGATGTTGACTATTGTAACAATTATTAATAACATTTCTTTCCTGTGGTCTTTAGATACTAGACCCCGCCCCTAATGTGTTTCTCTCCCTCAAGTTATTAAAGTTATTGAAGATAATTATTACATAGCATTCTATCAAATTTGGGTACAGTTATGCCTTTCGTAAGCTTCAAGCACTCTCTAAGTTAGTCACCTTTATATTACGTCGTATCTGTGCAACCAGAATTAACTGGTATATGTCAATAGGTCAAATGAGTAGCTCCATGATGAAACATGAACGTTATTAAGTATAAGCTACTTGTTTAATCAGCAGTGTGGCTAAACAAGACCACCGTGGAGCAGAAAGGTTGTTAAGTTGCAACACCCTTGTGGGCCAGCGCCATTAGAGGGCAGTGTTTATAAGGGCAGTGGACCGTTATAAGCAAATATTGTAAATATTTCGAGAGACATGTTCTACTATATATGGTTCTATTCTTTAGGCTTCATCTATACATTATAGATGTATAATAACGAGTAAGTTTCATATAAGGTTTTATATTTGTTTTACTGGGCTAATATATTACATATTTCCTTGATTATTTTCTGGTTTGTGCATCTAAATCAGAAATATTAAAAAGTATATTTAAGTACATCATTATTATGGCTCTTTCATCGGCGCATAGTTAGTTTTATTGAATACAAACTGAGACATCAATAACAAATATTTTAAGATTACCAGTGTGTGGTTTCCAATAATCTTTTATAATCGATATGTTCAACATAGCTTGAGAAGGGTTTTAGAGGAGTTAAAAACACCCCCTCACTTAATTTGAAAATAGTTTTCATTCAATCTACACAACACCTTTCTCAATATTTATTTATTTATTTTTGTAATTATTTGTAAACGAATCGAACGATCCGGTCTCTCATTTGATAAAGAATAAGATATTTATTTGTGGACTCTCAAGCTAGAAGTCCTCAAGTCCAATGAACATAATACTAGTTTGAGTAAAGATGGGACAACTCCACTCCTCAAAGATGAAGGCACCAAGTCATAGGGGTCGCTCGTTCCCACCGCACCAATATAATTATCTTCTACTGTCTTTATATGCTATGATGTACCTATTTTAAAATAAACTATATTTTTAAATGAACCAGAAAAATATTTATAACATTTATGGTCATCACGTGGTCTTTTACATTACACGAAAAAAAATTACAATGTTCGAAAACAAGGTGCTTAGGAAGATATTTGGCCTGAAAAGGGATGGAAATACTGGAGAGTGGAGGAGGTTAAATAATGATGAGTTACATACTTTGTACACATCACATAATTTGTTATGATAATCAAATCTAACAGACTTAGGTGGGCAGGACATGCAGCGTGAATGGAAGATTCTAGAACCATGTCCAGGGTATTGAATGGCAAATTCAATCGGAAAAGACCATTGAGAAAACTTAGATGCAGATGAGAGGATTACATTAGAATGGGCCTGAAAGAGATAAGGTGTAATGAGGTGGACTGGATAAAACCAGCTTAAATAAGAATAGGTGGCGTAATTTAGTAAATGCGGCAATGAACTTTCAAGTTAGTAGGGCTATAGAGCAGGGATCTCCAACATATGGCCCACGGGTCTGATGTAGTCCACGTGTTTCTTTTAACCAGCTGGCGGAATAAACTAAAAACATTATGATAACTACTATATTTCCTCTCCACTTGAGATAATCCGAATTAAAATAAAGATAAACTAGTTACTGTATGCTGCCAAGCCACTGAGGACGAAACTGTTACTTTTAATACCTGTGGTGAACTCTACCGGCCGACTAAAGAAATGCGAGGTCTCAATTCAGCCACCATACCACTAGACTCTATACTTTATACTGAAGTCATTGGCACATCTACTCTATGGTTGGCAACAATTTATTGTGAGTGTTACGTCTTTAGCATGTAAGGTATTATATCTTATTTTCAGGAATACTCTTCTCTTGGTGATCTTAAAGGGTATGATAGTAAGCAGCGCAGTAGGTATTCGGAATTCACTGGTAAAGTACGTTCAGACAAATTTAACTTGGCAATGTCAAATATTTACAAAATAAACGCAGCAGCAGAAAGAGTTGTCAAGTTTCCAAGTAGCCCGGGTTTTAGCTAAGGCAGGGAAATCATTCACTGACGGACAGTTGATAACACTTGTATTCTTAATTAACACTGTTAAGGAAGTACACCCGGACAGAGCTTCTGTGTTCAATTACAAGTTTGTCAACTAATACCATTGCTCGTAGAATGGAGCTCGGGGTTAACCTTCCTCTACAGTTTAGAAGAAAACAAACCTCGCAGTTCTGAGTGTTCCTCAATCATTGATCTATTTGATGAATCAAGAGACGTTACAGACTTTGCTCAGGTGATTTGTTTATTAGCGGGGCTAGTAACGAATTTCAAATTATGGAATCGTTAACTGCTGTTCACATGGAAAGTGTTGTATGGAGATGACCTATTCCCAAAGGTCAAGGAAACTGGATTTAGCCTTGGACTTGATTAGAAAAATACTAAGGGTATGACTACAGACGGGAGGCGTGGAATATGTTTGGAACGAAAACTGGGCTGGTAGGCAATATCGTTAATGCCATTCAACAAGTAGGAGCTGTGAAACCAATTATCATCCATCAACAGGCTTGTTGTAGTAAGCACGTGCAGGCTGCTGTGATGGATGTTATTGTACGCACGATCCCATGCCCTCGCCCATCGTCAATTTAAAAACTTCCAGCCCGAAATTGAAAGTGAATACAAATAAATTCTGTTTCATTGTGAGGCTCGTTGGCTGAACCGAGGTAAAATTATGAAACTGTTTTTAGCTACGGGTAGAAATTGATATGTTCACGACTGAGAAGAACCTCCCCAAGACTTTTCTTTCAGACAACTCGTGGATATGCAAGCTAGCATTTGTGTTGATCTGACCGAGTATATTAACCACCCTAATTTGAAACTTCAACGAGAACATTCTCTCGTCTCATATTTGTATACACATGTAAAATCTTTGAGGGAGAGATTAGTTCACGTCACAAGCAGCACTGAGTACAGAAATGAATGTTCTATCCCATTTCATACTTATTGTGCATTAGAGATAAGTTCACAGCTGAAGCAGCAGTCTCAGAATCGTTTTCAAGATTTTGATGAAGTTACTTATCATTGTCAATATATAGATCTATTTATAATACAAATATTTTATTCGAAACATATTTTTACTAAACCAATAATTTTCAAGTTAAAAGCCAAAATATATATATTTTAACTTTTCGGAACATTATAGGTAAAGTATTGCGGCCGTAAAAATATTCTAACCCTAAATTTGTATGGATGTCGATGTCTCATGACACCCCGAAACCTAAAAATGGTTTTTGCAATGCCGTCTGTCTGTGTGCCTTTTTAACCCCAAAATTAAGAGTTGTTTAGTAAAAAGGCTAAAAAAAATAATTGATTTTTTAAAATGGGCTCTAACGATTCAGAATATGCTATCTAGATGGAGTAAATCCTCAATAAAAGCATTATTAATAGCTTTGGCTATTTGGTTCTCTAACGATTTTGATTAAAATTCGTATCTAGGCGTTGATTAAGATTATAAATAAACTGGCTACTTTCATTTTAACGTGAAAATAAAATTTAGGGTACCTTACAGAAGTGGAAATGTCCATATCTCCGCTAGTATTTGAGATACTTAATAACTTATAGTCACAAAATTGTAGTAGTATTAAAAATAAAAATAAACTTGTATCTAAAATATATATATATATATATATATATATATATATATATGTTTTAAACAATTGTTTCTGAGATATTGGCAAATATATTAATACAATTTGCTGATCTCTAGTTGTGAAGAAATATTACTTAAATTTTAACGCAATAATTCTCTAATGCCATAAAGTAATAAAATAAACATGACTCAAACAGTTGATGTTGTTTCCTTTAACCCCTCAGAGGAAATGTTTGTACACCACAGGGGGCGATTCCAGGATTACCGTGAGGGGGAGGGAGGGACATGGGTGCTCCTACGGGATCAGGTCTGGGAGGGGGAGGGAGGGACATGGGTGCTCCCTACGGGATTGGGTCTGGGAGGGGGAGGCAGGGACATGGGTGCTCCCTACGGGATTGGGTCTGGGAGGGGGAGGGCATCTCAAAAAAACTTGACATAAAATAATTCAAAGTTTGAGAGTAACTCTTTAAGTGATTTTTCAGTGTATCGCTAAATTTGAGAATAATCCTCTAACGAAGGGTATAAATAATAATAATAATATCAACAAATAGTTATTATTAAGAGGTAAATAAGTTTAAACAGTATAACAATTATTATATAAATAGTTTTTTAGCTATTCAATCAATAAGACAAAATAGATGGCGTTATTCAGATTTCGAACAGTCGAACTTTAACTCCACTCTTTATTATAGCTGGTTTGTTCTCGTTCTAAATCGAAAATTTACCACTAAGCTATAATAACACGTTATGTGTGTGCTATTATTCAACATTTTTGTTTAAAGCACCTTATTTAAAAATAACTTATTTTCAAGATCTTTATTTATTATTATTCATTTAAATAATAATAAAAATAATAAAATCAATTTAAACCTAAACAAGGCGAGAGGCGAGCAACTTGAGTTTGGGTAGTATCATTAATGTCTATTTTCACACCTTTAATACTTAATGTGGTTGTCTTAAATATTTATAGTAATTACCTTATATTAATCATTAAAAATATTATCAATAACGATTTAAAAATGAAATCTGATTAGTGAGATAGTATAACGTGACAATAAAACTAGTAGTGACTTTAACATTGATGTAACTGGTTTAATTTCTTGAAGGGGGGCGTGCACCCTCCATGAGCCCGTCCTGGATCCGCCCCTGGTACAGCAATTATCTATCTCTCTCATTTTAGACTCAATATTTAATAATTACCTATTTTATTGGTCAAAGTTTATAAAAGATAAATTTAGTAGCAATGCGATAACCACAAGATGTGCATTCCCTTATAAAATGCAGAAAATTTTAACCGGAAGTTAAAATTTTAATATGAAGTGTTGACTCTTGGGGACCCAATATCGATATTTTTTACTGACACAAATGAAGACATCAATTTTTAAAAATAGAATTATAACATTTAAAACCGTGAGTCAAAAGATGTGTTACGTATGTATATTGCATTTTGTTCCCGGGTTCGTTAATATATATTATATTACTAATTTTGAGTAAATATCTCAATTTTTAAACAACAGAGCGAGAAAGTCCGTGCGGAGTTGTGTACAGTTTATTTTTGAAAGTGTNCCTACGGGATCAGGTCTGGGAGGGGGAGGGAGGGACATGGGTGCTCACTACGGGATTGGGTCTGGGAGGGGGAGGCAGGGACATGGGTGCTCCCTACGGGATCAGGTCTGGGAGGGGGAGGGAGGGACATGGGTGCTCACTACGGGATTGGGTCTGGGAGGGGGAGGCAGGGACATGGGTGCTCCCTACGGGATCAGGTCTGGGAGGGGGAGGGAGGGACATGGGTGCTCACTACGGGATTGGGTCTGGGAGGGGGAGGCAGGGACATGGGTGCTCCCTACGGGATCAGGTCTGGGAGGGGGAGGGAGGGACATGGGTGCTCCCTACGGGATTGGGTCTGGGAGGGGGAGGCAGGGACATGGGTGCTCCCTACGGGATTGGGTCTGGGAGGGGGAGGGCATCTCAAAAAAACTTGACATAAAATAATTCAAAGTTTGAGAGTAACTCTTTAAGTGATTTTTCAGTGTATCGCTAAATTTGAGAATAATCCTCTAACGAAGGGTATAAATAATAATAATAATATCAACAAATAGTTATTATTAAGAGGTAAATAAGTTTAAACAGTATAACAATTATTATATAAATAGTTTTTTAGCTATTCAATCAATAAGACAAAATAGATGGCGTTATTCAGATTTCGAACAGTCGAACTTTAACTCCACTCTTTATTATAGCTGGTTTGTTCTCGTTCTAAATCGAAAATTTACCACTAAGCTATAATAACACGTTATGTGTGTGCTATTATTCAACATTTTTGTTTAAAGCACCTTATTTAAAAATAACTTATTTTCAAGATCTTTATTTATTATTATTCATTTAAATAATAATAAAAATAATAAAATCAATTTAAACCTAAACAAGGCGAGAGGCGAGCAACTTGAGTTTGGGTAGTATCATTAATGTCTATTTTCACACCTTTAATACTTAATGTGGTTGTCTTAAATATTTATAGTAATTACCTTATATTAATCATTAAAAATATTATCAATATCGATTTAAAAATGAAATCTGATTAGTGAGATAGTATAACGTGACAATAAAACTAGTAGTGACTTTAACATTGATGTAACTGGTTTAATTTCTTGAAGGGGGGCGTGCACCCTCCATGAGCCCGTCCTGGATCCGCCCCTGGTACAGCAATTATCTATCTCTCTCATTTTAGACTCAATATTTAATAATTACCTATTTTATTGGTCAAAGTTTATAAAAGATAAATTTAGTAGCAATGCGATAACCACAAGATGTGCATTCCCTTATAAAATGCAGAAAATTTTAACCGGAAGTTAAAATTTTAATATGAAGTGTTGACTCTTGGGGACCCAATATCGATATTTTTTACTGACACAAATGAAGACATCAATTTTTAAAAATAGAATTATAACATTTAAAACCGTGAGTCAAAAGATGTGTTACGTATGTATATTGCATTTTGTTCCCGGGTTCGTTAATATATATTATATTACTAATTTTGAGTAAATATCTCAATTTTTAAACAACAGAGCGAGAAAGTCCGTGCGGAGTTGTGTACAGTTTATTTTTGAAAGTGTAATATAATGTCATGTAACAAGTAGCGTTACAAATAGTTGAAATACTAAGAATTGTTTCAATTTTAAAACGTTGTATTATTTTAATTGTGTTGTTGTAAGCCAGGTCCGTGACGCAGGCAGGTACCAGGTGCTGGCTGGGTCGACGGACTTACAGATAGTGCCAGACAGGACTATCACTAAAAATACACAGGAATCCCAAATCCGAGATGTTCAATATATATTTCCTCATAAAAAGTTCTACTCACCCCTAATGACCTTCGATATAGCACTCGTTATGGTGAGTATATTTATAGATTAACTGCTTTTAAAAATACTCAACAATAAAGGTATTAAACTAATTTATAACCTTTTAGTTGTTTAGTATATATTTTTAAATACTATCATTAGTACTTTTATTACATTTTTTGCATGTATGTTAATTAATTTAGTTTGCCATATAGTAGAATGTATATAAGCTAATTTGATCAATGTAAGATATAACACTTTGATATTTCGTTTTTTTAAATATATTGATTCAATTTACAATGTTGTTATATTTTATTAAACTATATTATAAATTAGAATTACATATGGTATTTTTAAAAGAAATACAATTGAATTTTCAAGTGGATCTTGTAAAATTCAAAGTGTCATAAAATTATTAACACCTCAACAAATTAAAAGTTCCATATTTCCAAATATAATTCATGTTATGTTACAATCTGATATCATTACTTAATAATAATTATAGTAAGCTTGGACATTTAAAAAAATAAAAGGTTTAAAATAGTTATCAAGGAAATATATAATTGAATTCATAATTAAAGCGTGTAAAAATTCAAACTCCATAAAATTCTTAATACTTTAAAAAAAATCTTATATGATTCGGGTTACATATGTAGCCTCTTTTTGCTCTTTAAAGACAAAGATAGGCATTCAGCAACTCAACATAGGGAGAAGTAAATCAGAGTGAGTGATAGCAGAGTGAGTGATAGCAGAGTGTATGATCAAATAATATATTCTTCCTCGTGTCCTCAAAAATCTTTGGAAGGTCAAAAGGAGAAAAGGTAATATTTTAATGTGCTGTGCCCCAAAAGGATTAAGGAAAATAAATTTGATTGAAATCAGTTGTAAGGCAAAAACAGTGTAGTCTGAGGTGTATATTAAGTTTATTTAATAATAATAATAATAATAATAATAATAATAAAAGATATGAATCAACAACAATATAAATGGATATACAAAGTTAGCGTATAGTAAATATTTTAGGAATTACTTATAAACGATCAATTCATAAAGTACTATAACATCCTTATTCAGGCCATCAATATCCTAATCATCTATATAAAGAAATGTGAATCATTTATCTCTGATAGAACTCGAAAATGTATAATTACTTGGCTCCATGAACAAAATTTAATAACTTCCTTTAAGATAAAGTTAAAATAACTGTCTCTATATATGGAATTTATATAAATACATAAAACATCAAAGCCGAAGAAAAGTAGTAGCTAATAAGTTACCACAAAGATACTAGTCAATCGCACCAATATATAATTCGGTACGTGTAATGCTTGGGACCGCCAGATACAAAGGCGCTAATGTAGCTGACCGGACCGTGATCTTGAAGTTCATCGGTGAGGTCACCTAAAAAGTATCCGGTCGGTGGACTCCAATCGCCGGGGCGTTCGGTGAATAGAACGCTATCTGTATCGTGATACAAAATTTTGTCCCCAATTGTTCACGGATGCTGTATAAGTGCAACCTAGCCATAGCAGTCGTGTAGCATGCCACCGCCACACTCGTGTTAGGGTTAGGGCGCAACGCGTCACGCGCATCCTTGTAATTGAGGAACATAATCTCATCATTTACATCAATGACGCTGTCCACGGTGATGTACGGATCAGTCAGGACCTTGTGGATGCCCTGATAGTCGTTAACAATGGATACGTGTGGTAAATCTGGTCTTTGCCCAAACTTTCCTCATAGTGAATTTAAAAAGAGTTTAGCCAGAGTACGGAGACCAGGGGTTTTTACAAACAGAATCGAAATCGAGTTTTACTCCTTCCCTTTGCTCATAATCTTGAATATAAGCTAACTTCTCATTTTGTGAGGTACACACTCTAGTCACCCACTGGAATTCTGTTTAATTTTTCTTTAAGTACAAATGTACCCGTGAAACAATACGCCAGAACGTGTCTGACAATCGTAAACAGATACATTGTACTCAGTGGCGTGCGGTGACTTTTCTCAAAGAGGACTAAGTTTGAAGACACCTTTCATTATGGGGTATAATGTACAATATGTTAACTTAGCAAATACACTTGTACAGGTCATAGGGCAGGCAATTTATATCCCTCCAACCGAGTCACAATATTTAGACATGGAATAAACAAACAAATACATAAATAAAACCAAAACATGGAAAAAAATAAACACATAAATAATTAAACGATTAAATAAAAAATTAATAGTTGAATCTTACCTTTATTGGTATATTAGTGCAATCCTTCTGTCACCTTTCTGAATGAATTTGTCGATAACAGCGTCGTAGAATGATTTTTGACTCTGCAGTTCATCTAGCAATCCTTTTTCAACTGACACCAGAGAAAGTGTGGAGAGCCTATTCTCACACTGGGTGCTACGAACAGTTGTCTTCATACGTTTCAACAGTGGATGTGCTTACTGGTATTGTTGATATCAAACAACACAATTTATAGGTTTCTTGGAACGCTTCTTTTGCTAAGTCTGTTTCTTCCAGGAACTTCATTATTTCAGTCACAGTCTTATCTGAAAAGTCTGATAGTCTGTAAACTGACACTAATTCACTCCGAAAATTGACAAAATTGAAAATACTACCATAGCTTGACTTAAGTGACAAAAATAAACTTTCAGGAAATCGAGATTTGAAGCTTTGAATTTTTTTTAATCTAACGGTTCAATAAATTGCAGCTCATTAAGATCTTGAAATCTCAGCTCCATTTGCCCAATCATGGTGTCAATAATTTCATTATAAAGACGCACATATTTATTTATTGGATTCAATTAGCCATCTTCTCTACGTCTCTTCTTAGGAGCTTCCACGTTGTCATCATCTTCTAATTTTCTATACGTCTCTTCAAAGTCGTTTCTAGCATCTTTGAGGTGAGAAATTGTTCGTCTCTTTTACTTTATCAATGCAGTATTTCCCATCAAAAGTTTTGGTTTGAAGAATTTTGAATAATGTGTCATTGAGAGAAAAAATGTTGCTGAAAACCTTCAGTAGAAAGGTGAAATCGAAATCTCTCAATGATGACACATACCCTTTAGCAGTCACGAAAGCATCAGTATCCCAACTATCTGGATTTTCAGCAATATTCTCAAAAAAACTGTATGAGTTCTGTTTTATTTTCATTGCTGTGTTCACAATTTTGGAATTATAATTCCACCTTGTATTGATAACTGTTGGAAACCGCTTCTTTACCTCAGATTGATTAAAGAGCGTTAATGTGTTTCGATGAATGTGAAAAGAAATTTGGAATGCCATTCAATGTCTTAAAAAATATTTGCCTTTTGTTATATTATTCACAGACTGTGAAAGAACTAGATTGAGTTTGTGAGCATAACAATGGATGAAGAGTGCACCTGGACACCTCTTTTTCACAAGCGTTTATACACCATTTAAATGTCCAGAAAATGTAGCGGCTCCATCATACGCTTGTGCTACAAGTTTTTGCTCACAATTGAAACTCGAAAGGATTCGAAAAACATGCTCACTTAAAATAATTGCAGTGCGATCACTGCTGACATCTAAAGAACCAATAAATCTTTCATATATTTGGCCATCTTTCACATATTGAAGGACTGTCGAAAGTTGAGAGAGCTTTGCAATGTCCGTAGTTTCATCCAACATTATTGCTAGAAAAAATGCATCATTTATTTCCAACTTAATCTTATCCAAAATTACATCACCAGCACATTCAATGATGTCGTTTTGAATTTTGTTGGAGGTTCCTTTAAACGCTCCCCTACTCTGGAGATGAAAATCCAATTTACTATAGTATTTAGAGAGTAACTGCATTAGTTCAATGTAGTTTCCCCGGTTAAGGGAATCTTCCCGTTCGTCGTGACCTCTGAATGGTAGCTCTTGCTTATCCAAAAAACAGCACACATCAATTAATCGTTTCATTAGTTCCCGGTTTGAATCAACCTCTGCATTATGTTTTAAAACGTCTAACCTTTTTTGCTCACTCAGTTGAAAATCTATTCTGGTTTTCCCGAAAGTTTTTAATTTAGTTATTGCGGATAGGTGTGAGTGAGTCTTTTCATGGCGCATCTTGGCTTTGTGAAAATTGCTGATAACACAAAATCCGTTATTATTCCACACTCCCTTATTTGTTTCGAACAACACGCAAGGCCAACAATACAGCCTGTTTCTTGATTTGCATGAAGTTAACCATTTTGAAGAAGTATAATATTCTTTTTTGAAATGGGGTTTATAGTCTTTAATTTTTGTTTTAGCAGAAATGTCTGGAGTTGGCCTACCTTTCATTATTACTTGCTGCTTTTCTTCAAAAGTGAGGGCTCCAAATGAAACTGCAAGTAATCGGTCGAGAGCACAGCATTGAGAAAGGTGATCGGCACTGTTGCATCCCACTGAACTACCTTCACTAACCCTGCTACTTGTCTCAGATCCCTTTCCCAAGCTTTGTTGTGAGGGAACAGTTTTCAAATCCGAGTCCCCTTCCATAGATCACACTTTCAAACATGTAAGGTATTAAAGCCGGTGAGCTCAAAATGTTCTAAAACATATGGCACATTGTTTACATGTCAGTAGTTTGACCAAAGAAATCTGGGGAATTTAATCTTGTTACACTCTTCAATCCAGCCACCCACCCATTCTAAATTGTTTAGTCCCAGGGTTATTTGTGCACCACCACTGAAAACAAAATATTTGGGAGAATCCGATTCGAGGAGGGTCAAAAAATATGTCCTGTCTGCCTGAACAAAACAGTTTGGTTACAAAACTGTCCATATGATGCAGATATTTCGGCCAAACAAACTCCGTTCTCTGTAAAGTTCTACAAAATGGCTTTGATGGACTTTTCCCCTTCGGACCAACCTTTGGTAAATCCTAATAAAACATAAACAATTGAAGATATTTGGATCGAAAGATACATAGATACAGTCAGTCAATAAGGCGTCCAATGTTATTAGGGTATAAACTAAATTATTAAATAAAGTCCCTGTTCATATTCTTCTTCTTTATTTAAAATGACTATATGGTTTAAATGAAAGAAAGTCACCGTTAATAAACTAGATTAATAAATAAATATGAGCCGCCATTATTTTAAAAATCTGTCTATAAACTTTAGTAACATTGATAACAATAAATTAAGGTCATAATCTAAATTTTAGGGGTCAGTAGTTATAAAATGTGTAACACTTGATAGCAAAAATAAAGTTGTCCACTATGCTTACATAACTTCGTTTGCTCCGTTAGACAGACCTCCTGCTTTCGTAAGATTGAAACTAATTTTTTATTTATTTCCGCTTGAAGGTCAGAAGTAGAATGAGAAAATTTTCAAAATGCGAGGGTTTTTATACAAAATCTCATACAGATGTAGCCTAAATATTTTCTCGCATCCTATTAGCTAATAATAAAATTTAATTCAGCTTCGTTAATAAATTAGATATAATGTACCGTTACTTGATCAGTTGTGTCTTGATCATCATTGCGTACTGTCACAACGCAAGAACCGTGACATATCGAGGTTCAAATCCCTGTGGTCACTCCATCATCTTATTATGGTGGAGGAGGTGTGAATCGAATCCCTGCTGGTGGAACCTTTTCTTAATAAATATACGTTTATCCAGAAAGGGTGTGTGTGACGCATCTAGTTATGGAGTTAGAGATCGGTGGTTCGAATCCCCTCTGAGGTGTACTGTCACTCTCGTGTTTGGCTCGTCTGTCGAGAATGAGGAGAGTGTGGTTTGAACCCTGACCGTGTGCACCGAGGGTGATTTTTTCCACGCACTTCCTTACTCCTATCGTATTATCGTATTACCCAAGATGCATGGCCCTCCAAATATCAACATTTATCATCTGTAAATCACAAGAGTCCTATACCGGTGGTCAGTACCTCACTGACTTGACGTATGGATATATTTAATTTGTTGGTAGAAAGAACATATACAAACTTATATATTTTTTGCGATCAACATTTACGTAAGAATAACATGGAACAGAAATAGACAATGATTTTGGTAGGAAGAGCAGTTTAAAAATACAAACTTTATGGTCAGATCACGTACTTGCCGTATGAATATATTTAAGTTCTTTGGTAGGAAGAACAGTTTATAATAGGTTGGAGGAACAGTTTAGATTATTCCCACATGACTCTTGAAGTAATTGTGTATTTAGGTCAAAACCCTACTATAGGATTCCTTTACAGAAGATAAGAACACATCGTTAATGACACTTAGCGCTCACGCCATTGTGTGACACAAAAATACATGTCATGGAGCTGACCGGATTTTTTCTGATTGAGCATGTTTACCGGTAATGACTGCCCTGGCGCCCCGGGAAATTAACCGTAAATGCTCTCTTCGAACTTGAAGGGGTTGAATCTGTTTGCCAAGGCTGTGGTCATTCATTAGTATTCAGGCTTTAATGCTCTGAGTCTGTGGATTCCGAGGCACGAGCTCTAGACATTGGCTGTTTAATTATTGTCCAGGGACGGGCAATGTCCAGGGTTTTAACCCCCATGCCGGCATGTTGCGGGAGGAGTGCCCAAGACCACAATCTGTCGAAGGGGGGGAGGCATGGTCTCGGGGGAGGGGATGTGGTGGGGGAATAACGGTAAATCAACTGGATGTGGAAAGTAGGTCAATGAACTCTCCAAATCAGGGTCAAAGGTCAAATTGGGGCGGTGGGTCCTACGAGACTACTCACGGATATTGTGTTTATTTTAATTCAATCTTTAATTTGGGGAAGTGATTTTTTTTAAACTCTTGACCTATTAGAGGTACAAATAATTATATAATGAACAATTTGTCATGAAATATTTAAATTATAAACTTGTGCACGTGATTGAATATTTAATTCCACTGCTTTAAAATTGTGCGCATTAACAATTTAGGCTATATTAATATTAGGTATAATGAAAGTTATGCCTATTTTAAATACTTAAGTTTCATGTTAATTAAAGCTTAGTATAAAATTAAGGATATTTGATTGTTTCATTGAAAATGTTGTGAGATAATATATTGAAATTATTATTTTCTAATGGTGTTTTGAAAATGTTCATTCTACGTGATTGTTTTGAAGAAAGAAACGTAATGAATAATAAAGCAAGAATTTTTTTAAACAACATAAGAAAATTATAACTCAAATCTACCCCGATAGATACATTTCCAACGAAAGAGCCATGAAATGTCTGTAACTTTATACTAATATTTAATTAATCTACAGCGTATAACCCAAACGGGTAGTAAGACGCGGTGCTAAATATTATTATTATTATTATTATTATAATTAATCTATTCTTTATCATACATAAAATGTTTAAATTATTTATCAAATATATTTAAAAAATTTGTTAGGTAGAGTATATGGAAACATACTAATATTAATATTAGTTCCAATAATTATCAAAATAAAATATTTGTCAAAATGTATCATTCATAATTACTATAATTATTAATATTGAAATGTTTTATCTTAAATTTAGTTTCTTATGAAAATAATGTGTACAGTATAATGTTTACCCTTTTAACACTATCATTTTTAATTGAGCTACATAGTATGATTGTACTATTTTGTTTAAATATTGTATTTATTCGTTTTATTTATTTGAGTGTCAATATTTATTTTATAGTGCTCCAACATCAACACTATTAAGTTTAAGTAGCTATTTTTTTGCCTTAAGGCGAGGGCCGAGGGGACATGAAAAAAGGGATTTTTTTGCAGTTTTATATAGCAAAACCTTTCTTGGTCAAAATAAATAAAATTTTACTTTGATAGAAACATAAGGTTTAGTTTTCTCCACAAGGTTCTCGAATAACTGTCAATGGTGTCCTGTAATTTATTTACATCTTTTATCTTCAATTAAAATGTTTTTTTAGATTATTCGTAGTCGTTATGTTCATGAGAGATATCCAATAAATATTGACATCACCGTGTGAAGAAAATTAATATCTTGGTTTATATCGAAGCAATATTTTATTTATCTAGGCCAGGAATAGTTTTTATATAAAAACTCAACACCGGACCTTTCTCGCGTCCCCTACAATCCCACCTTAAAGGTTGTGTTTGTTTTAGTTAGTTAATTAACTGCTGCCCAGGTGTTGTCATTCCCTTCATTGTAGAACCTTAGTGTTTCTGATGTTCCACCTCGTATTAACATAATATAAGAAATTATATTCTATGTATATTTTATTAAGCTCTTTACTTTTCAAGATAAAAAGAGAAATGGGACGACTGTTTCTGTTTGTTTGTTAGTAACATTTGGACCAATTGATATATTTCGATTAAAATCTAAATAAACATAGGCACCCAAGAGGGACAAAATATTTTGATTTTTGATCTAATTTTAGTCTATTATTTTTTTAGTCTATTATTTCTGGGACAAAGATATCCAAAGTAAATAAAACTATTTTAGTCACGTATGGCGCTATAAATCTAATATCAACGTTGAAATTATACTTATAAAAAATAGCAATTTTTTTTTTGAGCCACCATTCGATAAAGTAAATATATTTAAATGTGTCCAAAATATGTTTAAATATGAAATACCATTGTACCCGCCGGTACTCCAACATTCGAGCCCTGACCTCTTTGATCAAATCCAGGCCCTCAGACATGCAACTAGCTCTGCTGGTTTTGTAAATACAACAAGCCGGGACTCGAACCCCCCACCCCTCCTATAGCAAGTGGTTATGCTCGTGCCTGCGTTTATTATCCAGTGTCTATTGTAAGTCTATTGTGAACCACCCGCTTCCCCTCAACTCCTCTAAACCACTACGAGCCAAACATACGTTAACTCAATGAATGATGAAAATGAAGGTAAACATAGACAACAGTGTAAGGGACTGGTTGCCATAGAAACATGACGCTTCCAAGGAAACCAAAAGTTTAAACACTAGCGTTCGGAGCGGTCACTCGACATAACTAAAATTATCAAGACTCGGTGGAAAAAACACCCAAAAATAGTTGACTGAATATTTTAACCAATGATGTCTTCTCTATCATAAAATATATGTACAAGTTTATCCTGCAGAAGAATGGTTATTCAAAAATTCTTACTAAATTCAAATGTTATGGTGTCATTTCTAACATATTTATAGCTTACTAATTGTGTGGAATTAAAATATGTTAATTCATATTTTCAACAAGATATGAAATCTAAATTACCATTTTTAAATAAATAATTAACTCTTTTTCAATATATTTCAATATATTTTAGTCAATTTTAAGTTAAATCAATCAATTTGTTTTCATGTGTACGTAGGTGGACAAGCCGTTTAGGAAATCCCTGAATGTGAACTTTGTGAAGTTGCCCACATCTAAAAGCGCTAGTCCTGATGTGAAGGGTCCTTGTACTGTTATTGGTTGGGGAGAAACCACCGCTCGGAAACTGAGCAAGAGAGGAGTGAACTCTAGCGGAGACGGAGCAATGCTACCTAGTTCTGTGAGTAGCCACCAAGTTGTTGTTGTTGTTTTCACAATATCGGGTTAAGCTGCGGATCAAACAGGATTATTCAAGGTTTTAATTACTAAAAATAAATCAACACATTTGATAGAAATAAATTAAGTCTGTACGTTATTTTTTTTTAAATGTTTTACCACCACGTCTTACTACTCCTTCGGGCTACTCGCCTATGTAATAGTTACACTAATGGTTTAGGGATTGGGAAGGGTCAATTTAGAGAGCGTGCACCAGCATTTGCGAGGAAGAAGAGTGGAAAACCATTTAGAATAAACCCCCATCAGTGCACCCAACCGGGATTGAACCCCAATTTTCCCGTTTTCGCCAGTTTAATCTAATTTAAATTATTAATAGAATAAGAACACATAAAATTGAATAAAATAAAATAAACAAATCAATAAATATAAACACATACAAACTATTAAAATATTTAAAACAGTGACAAAACTGTTCAGTATGCCTCAATAATACAGTTTTTGATAAAAATCAACATCTACGTCACAACTTGTCGTCACGCGATGACCCGTGTTACACGAACACTCACTGAGCACGTTAGTTGGGAACTGAGAACTGAGAACCTCTAACCGAGTATATTCATACAGGTCACAGATAAGAATAGAGAATCCTCCGTTTCTATGCTATTCTACTGGATTAGAAACAAGCAAACCCAGACTCGAATATATTCGTAGATTTCCTTCAATTAAACTCCTGCGCCTTCTAACTCCCCCGGTAGTGAGACTGACTGACCACCTGCCAATCAAGGCCGGAGTACTGACTGACCACCTGCCAATCAAGGCCGGAGACTGACTGACCACCTGCCAATCAAGGACGGAGACTGACTGACCACCTGCCGATCAAGGCCTGAGAGAGGACAGAGGGGTCAGACACTAATCTCGTCACAATAGTAATGTTTGGGGTTTTTACAGTCTAAGCTATCCAAAATCAATTAAGTATTTACGAAAAATTAATTGTTAAATTTTAAAATCTCGCGTTTATTTTCATTAATATTGTTTATTAAACATTTAAAAAAAACAATAATTCCTTAGGTGAACTTTCTCTAACACAGGAATCAAGAACCTTTTATTATCAAAGAGCCGAATTAGTAACAATTTAAATGTTGAGAGTCACCAATATATTTTAATATGATATATAAAACAAGATATTTCAAAAATGGCAATATTATTTCATATATTTAATTACAAATATAGAGTAAATACTATATAATATGTTTAAACCTTTAGTGTGACTTTTGAACTTGAATGTATTCAGCTAGCTTTATCAAGGTATTAGGTAATATATTAGTTGTTTTTTAATTTTACTAATGCTTTCTAACTTTCATGTCAACCTGCATCGAAACGTTATTTTAATGTACTGCATAGTAGAGAAACGTTGTTCACGACTGTATGTTTAGCCAAAGAGCGTCAATAGGCGAACAGCAAGCTTTCGGTAGTGTGAATAATTAGCCGGTATTTAAATATAATGTCTTGTGGCGTATTCTCCGTAGATGTATGGTTGGTTTCAACTTGTGCAACCATTTACTGTTGTTTCAAAGACCATGTACTTTTATTTTTTATTTTCAAAATCTCTAATCTTAGTTCTGAAATCTGTATTCCATGAAAGGCATTTACACCCGAGAATTTCAAACTGCATTCGAATGGGTTTAATAAAAATTACAACGTCTCCTGATAATTCTTTAACTCTTTAAATATTATTTTGTATGACCTTAAAATAATGGTTATTATATCACTGAACGCTTTACAGTTTGTTTTTTCCCCGTTACAACCTAATTCTGATCTAAAATTTCCCACATTTTCAAAATACACAAATTCATCTTTGTAATCATCTTCAAAGAACAATTCTAGTGCTTGCTAGAAAGAAATAAGAACTTCTTCTTATAGCTGTAATGCAGTATTTCCTCTTCCTTGCAACTTTAAATCTACATTGTTATAATCCTTGGTAGTTACAAAAACTGTTATTTCCTCCAAACACTCCGAGGATCGTTCTAGTATCAAACCTCTTGACAACAATTTCACTGTTGTAAATGTATGTAAATCCGTTTATTGGCTATTCATTTCTTGTAATAGTGCAGAAAATTGCCCGTGATGGCCTTTGCTCAGATAAAATTAACTTTTGGTACAACAATGTTCATTACATTTTTCATCTTTGGTATTATTCCTAGAGATTTTGCGACCAAAGCTTATTGATGCACAATATTATACAATAAAATTATTCCATGAGAAATATTCGTGGAGAACGGTTTAAAAAAACTTCTGTTTTCTCCCATCGTAGAGGGTGCTCTATCAGTCACAATGGATACTATACGATTGATGTCAATATTTCTGTTCATTAAACAGTTTATGATACTTTCTAAAATAATTTCTCCTCTAGTTGGTTCTTACAGTGATGGTAATTAATGGAGTTATTCTGGAATAGCTGACAGTGTTACATATCTCGCCCTCCCACAACACTGCCAAGTGTCACTAAGATCAGTAGATTCATCAACAACGAGAGATAAAAACTGTGCAGGGCTGATCTCAACCATTTGCTTGTTTTACACCTCTGTATATAATATATTGTCAGTTCGATGTTTCACAGTTCTAGCTGAAGTGTTGTGCATGCTTTGTTTAATAAACTCACAGGTTTTCCTCGACTTTGCATTTTCCAACGACAGTACAAAGTTGGCCTCTGTTATACTTGATGAAGACTTTGCCCAGTTTGCAAAACAGCTGTGCTGAAGTAGTGTTGTCTTTCATATCTCTTCAACAGCTCTTTGTTTGTTGTCTTTCATAGCTTTTCAACAGCTATATATACAAAATATATATTTTTTTTGTTTGGTATGAAGAACAGTTTAGAAGTAATTGTGCTTTTATGCCGTAGCCCTGCTCTAGGCCTCCTTTTTTTATTAATGAGACTCTTAGGCAAAGATCCCTGGTTCACCCCTTAACGTGATAAATTCCCTGGTTTCAACTGTTGACATTCGATCCTAAGACTCACTAACGATTGATCTTGGGCATCAAACGTAAATTATTGTTCAAGTAACCCAGCCGAGGGACGGGGTTGTGGGGAAAGGGTTGAAGGTGGAGGTGGTTGTAGGGGGAAGGGTTGAAGGGGAAGAGTTGTAGGGGAGAAAGTGTTTTGAGCCGAGGGATGGGTTGAAGGGGAGGTGGTAGTAGGGGAAGGGTTGAAGGGGAGAAAGTTGTTTTGAGCCGAGGGACGGGGTTGTGGGGAAAGGGTTGAAGGTGGAGGTGGTTGTGGGGAAAGGGTTGAAGGGGATGTGGTTGTAGGGGAGAAAATGTTTTGAGCTGTTAGCGGAAGAGGGACGGGCTGTAGGTGAAGGGTTGAAAGTTTTTTGACCCGGGATGTGGTTGTGGGGAAAGGGTTGAAGGGGAGGGGCGTTTTGAGCCGTGAAAAACGTATGGCCAATTATATGCGTCAAGTGTATAGTAAATATATATTTGTAATATCTGTGTTTTATTCACTGTCCACGCTATAAACCTTCTCAATCATCGATAATCGACAATTAATTATCAATTATCAATCAACCTGTCTTGAAGGTGTATAACTGACATGTCTGGGACGTGGCGGGGAAAGAAACCTTCCTGAGCGCCGTGCATTGATAGTCAACATGTCCCAACATGCCTCCGGGAAAAAACAACAAGATTTCCTGAGCGACGATCGACAATCAATGGTCATGTTCAAAGTCACGCCTCCACCGTTGTTCGGATTCCACGTTAAAACTGTAGGTCCTCCGTATAACCCCCCACGGGTAGTAAGAAGCGGTGCTAGTAATACTTATTTTATCAGAGGACCGGGTTTGATATCCCATTCCGATACCTGTACTATAGGTTATCTTTTGACGAACAGGGTATAGAGATTTAACTTTGTACCCCCTAGTCTAGTTGTTAATTGCTTTGTTAATCCAAATGGTTTTTGTCCTGCTATCTTCGACTGTCTAATGAAAGCAATCATCAATGCGCGGGGGAAAACCAACAGGACATACGCAGCAACGTCGCACAAGGATGTTTACAGGCATGTTCAAAGTCATATTCTCCTGATCCGCCATGGTAACTACTCACCTCCTTCACTTCACACACAACTGGGGCGACAACAATATGTAAATTATTTTGTAGGCAGCATTTAGTCATTTCTTTATGATTGTATTTTTTGTATAATTATATTCTTGGTTCTTTGTATTGTACTAGTGTATGTGTAGAGGCCTGGTCCTAAGGGGGAGAGTGAGTGAGGTTTTGATAGCAAACTGTATAGTCCGTGAGGGAGGGAAAGACAGGGAATTAGTGGCCAATGGTTAGTTCTCAAAGTGGACTGTATGGTCCGTGAGGGAGGGAA